>OVAO01000006.1:0-48256 GCA_900406285.1 Biscutella auriculata
GTAATTAACTCACAAGCTTTATGATGGATTTCACTAAGTCTAGGTAAACAAAAAGGGCTTTGTTCTGTCACTAACAACTCCAAAGCATATAAATAAAATAAGGCGGTAAACCAAATAGAAATGAAAATTCAGATATGGTGGCAAACTCATGGAATAGGAAAATCGATATCGGTAGATGTTTTCATGCTATATTGGTTTACTACACTACCTTGGGTTTATCCTATGTCTAAGAATTTCTAATATAAACTAACTCACTCTCGTGATGGAAGCCCCTTTCCTAACATACCATTACACAAATCTCTTGGCAATGAAGCATGAATAGAAAGCACTAAACACAATTCCATACAACAATTAGCCAATAACTTAAACAATTTCTTGGAAAGAATTGACTAACAACCTATTCACTTGTTCGGGAATGCTATGAAATACCTTTCGGACGATAAATCTCCTAAGATCTAGATTAGGTTAGCTACTCCTATTCTAGCATTAAGTTCATGAATAGATTGAGAATACTATTTCTAATATAGATCTAAACCATTTCTAGCAATCAACTCTACCGGATCTAACTCCTAATATAGAGACTACTCACAATTCATGCCTAAAACACTTAGAGAGTTTTTAGGCCTGATTTGTGAGAGAGATTGAGATTAGAAAACTAAGAATCAAACAAAATAACAAGAACAATCAAATGAGAAATAAATGCATAAATAAAAAGTACCAAAGAAATCTCTCACAAATGAGATCTAAAACTTCAAAACTTAAGAAAAATGAGACTAAAAAACCGTTCTTAGGGTTTTTGGGATTGGATCCTTATATAGAGGATCAAAATTAAGGGCAAAAATGGAAAAAAATTTGATGTCGGCTGGGCCTCTGCCGGTCAGTGCAGACTGACGCACTTGAACGATGCTCTTCGTCCATCGTCCCTGGTTGAGTTCCGCCGGTCAGTCATGACCGGCGATCTTCCTCCAGATCGTGCTGTTTGAGGTCCACCGGTCTGGCATGACCGGCGGGCTTGACCGGCGGTCTTCCTCCAGATCGTGCTGTTCGAGGTCCACCGACCGATGGTCTTGACCGGCATGACTAGTTTACCCGAGACATATCCGTTTTGCTCCGAAAATACTCCATAATTGCTCGGTTCCTCTCCTTCGCCTTCTCTGCACCTGAAATGATGAAAAACGTGCAAATGCAACCTAGAGACTCTAAAATGCATCCTAAACTAGTGCAAAATGAATGTAAACCGAGTGGTTCGGTTCGGGAAAAAGGTTTTAAAAATGACGGGAAAGAGGTCCTAGACTAACCATGCTTCGATTGACCCACGTCTAAAAACCTAACATCCAAGCCTCAAATACAACTGAGAACCTGAACACTATCGCAAGACTCTTTATTGAAATTAAAGGTAGGACTTGATCTTTACCGATAGGATATTGATTGAAGCCTTTTTCTCAACTCGCTCGGGCCCTTCAGACGACTCTCTTTCTTCAAATCCCTTTCTCGACTCTATTCCCTTTTTATTCTAAACGACATTTGGATTTGGTTGATTACCCATAAAGCTTTGGACATATCAATTTTATTCATTTTTGGCTTTTCTTTCGCTTTCTCTCTCTCTCTCTCTCTCTAACATTTTTCTAATGGTGATTACCCATGAATCTTTGGGCATATCAACCAAGAGTAAAGAGAATGACATTTTAAATTATTAGCGGTTAATTACCCACAATGCTTCTTGAGCATATTAACCTAGGAAAAGAGAAAGGGGGATCTTAATACTTGATTTGAACACCTTTAGCAGCCCAACCCAGGATTCAGACTATCAGCCTTAATCCTATTGGCAAGAGTTCTGAAAGGTAGAGTCAATTCCAACACCCAAACAAGCAAAAGGAAAGCATACCTTACATGCTTCAGCCCTAGTGACTTTCCCTCTTGGCATACCTGCCTAAAACTATTCAACAAGGGCGTACTAATTCAGAGGAAACCTTAATCATCATAGATTCACTATGCAAATGGAACTAGACTCAATTCTAAAAGAATGCAAAATCTTTTTGGGTTTTTGAAAATTTTTAGTCTTTTTTTGCTTTTCTTAAAACATAAGTATTCACAATGCATATTAGACTCGACAAAGACAAAAAAGAACACAACATTAGACACGGTCTCTCCCCTAAACTTAAATTGCACAGTCTCTGTGAGAATTCAAGCTCAGAGGGAAAACCGAAAACAAAAGGAAAAAAGAATGCATATTTACAAGTGGTACGAAGAGGTACCTCATAAGTGGTAACTGGTGGGATCAAAGTCCCCTCAGATCGGTGTGGCTCCACCAATATTCATGCCTGATATTGGTGTATCGGTCATGGGTCTTAGCGAGTTGTGATGATATGATCATGGAGGATCAAAGCCAATAGGCTGAGCTAGAAGAGCACTCCCTCGAGGTTCCCACCGAACCAATGACCAGAGCAAGTGCTCAAAGGCTTGCTGGAGCCGTGATGTATATGTGGAAGAACTTGGAGGAGAACACCAAGCAGTTGGAGACTGAAGAAGAACTTGATCCAATTCATTGCCTAACCATCTCCAATGAGGTTCGTCATATGTTGGACACTCTTTTTCCTAGGTTGGGTTTTATCCCAAGTGGTTTTCCCAACCAAGGTTTTAACGAGGCCCTTGATCACAATAACCTATTGATGAACCATCAAGGAAGCCAAGAAGGAAGCCACCCAAGACTTAAACCGAGACATGACCGTTGCTTCCTTTTCTCATGCTAGCTTCCTTCCCTCTCTTTTAAAACTAAACGTTTTGCCTAAGTGTTAGGGCTTCCTTTTATGTCTTGAGTATTTAAACTCATTATTACCAAACTTGGTTTCTTTAGCTAGCTTTTCAAAATCAATCAAAGAGAACTTTCTCTCTAAGTTAGCTCATTCTCTTATCGTGTCTTGTATCGTTGAGAAATCCCTTAGGTGAGTCATAACCTAGGGTTTTAGGTGTATCCAAGGTTCCTACATAGCCTTGGTTCTCCTCTTCATTCTATGTGTTTTGTTCCACCACCGTTTGTACCGCCCAGCACTCACTCTCACCGCATTCTCACCTCTCGACCATCACCGTTCGTTTCACGTTTGGCCTCAACCCATCTTCCACCATTCACCTCCATTTCCCCTCCTCAGCCATCACTAGAAGCATCACCACCAGCCCTGTTCCAGAGAAGGCCTTTTCTGAAATCAGGTCGCGTCCGTACCAAGGTAGTCACCAACCGTACCAAGTCTTGCCGCCTATCGCTTGATTTCTCCCCTTCGTACTTCCTCGACCGTCGTTCATATTTCCTCGACCCATATCATGCCTAACCTACCCCTTTCTTCTCCACCTTCATACTCCTTCACCTCCTCCCCGCCTCAACGTCGAAAATTGTCGTAGCAACCCCTTGGCCGTGACGTCACCGTGGTCGGCCGCCTAGTGTCTTCAAGCTGGTCATTACCCTCTCCAAGGGAGAGTTAGTCAAGTGGTATCCGAGCTACTTAAAGAGATTTAAACAAAAAAAAGAGAGTTTCTTCATTCCTACCTTAAAGATCTTAGCTTTTTGCCTTTTAAGTTGCTTTCCTTTACGTTTTCAAAACAAATACCCAAAAAAGATTTTTGCTTTTTCCTATTTTGTCTCTGTTTCAAGTGTTATACTTGTTCTTGTTTAGATCCTTGCTGGAGAAAACCGAAAACCCAAAAAATGTTTTAACATTTCTTAGTTTTTGTGAGTTTTTAGATCATTTGTTCCGAGCTGTTTCGGTCTTTCTTTAATCTTGCTTTGAGTTTTCTTAAACCATTGAAAAACCTCAAAAGATTTTAACTTGTGTTTCAAGTTTTGTTCAAAGCTTTCTTTTTGTTATTTTAAAATAATTTTATTTTTGGTCCTTGACTAAACTTTGTGTTTGTGTGTTAATGGTGATCAAGAACTGAACTTTCTGGTTGGTTTTTTTGTATTGTGTAAGATAGGGGAAGAAGAAGGCAAGAGAAAGGAGAAAAAGTTAAAGAAAAGTTCAAATTTTTTCTCTGGCCATACCGTGGTCCCAGTTTTACATATCGTGTGTGACACCTCATCGACCACAACCCCTCAATCTCGCCTAGCCGTCGACCGTACTGTCGCATGCGCCTTCCGCGAGAAGTGTAGCCTTCTACCTGTTTTAGCTATCTCAGTTCCATTTGTCTTTTCTTGCTCCCAATGGCTTACTGATAACAATGTTTTTACTCCCCCTTCACTATATACTAATGTGAGAGAGTAAAAGTTGATCAATGTTGTATAATGGTTTGGGGATGATTATCGAACCATAATTGGGGGTTAACTACTCACAAATTCTATGAAGAGTGTTGCTAACTTTAGGGGAGATAATAGAGATGCTTTGTCACGAAACAATTCTATTTGAATTCAATAGCAATGCAAATAAAATGAGAAAAATCAACAAGAACGATTTAGCTAGAAGAGAGAACTAAGCGAATAGGTAAAGGTAATCGACTCGGGTAATCAATATCATGCTTAAGATGCTCATTTCTATGAATCAATGCTAATCCTTAGTCTAAGAACTATCCAAATTAGACTAATCCAATCCCTTGGTAGAAATCCCTTTACTAATCATGCAATTGTACAATCCCTTGAGTAATCACACAATTAATAAGCCTTAAACTCTAGTCTATGCAACTACTAAACAATCCTAGCACAATCCCTTGGTTATGCCTTATTTAGCTCCTAAAAGATTTATTCAGACATTTCATCGAACACCTTCCGAGCAATAATTTGTCTGAAAGATCTAGAACAAGGTGATCAATCCTATTCTAACATTAAACACATTCAATAAGAGAAGATTATTAACAATCTAAGCTCTAAGCATCATAATCAATCATTAATTATCCTAATCTACCTAACCTATTCACTTAGCAAGGAAACTACTCACATATCGTAGTTTCAACACAAAATCCCAAGAGAGAATCATGTTGAACCATTGATGGAATCAAACAAAAGAAGAAAATAAGGATAGAAATGCAATTACTACGAAAAGTATTAAAAGATTCTTCAATAGATAAAAGGAAATAAGAAGGAGTTCTAGAGAGAACAGATAAAATTCAACACACTTTAAAAGGGGTTTTCACTACTATTTATAGTCTCTTCTAAAAAGCCTAAAACTTCTTAGTTTAAAACTAGACGGAGAGCTGGTACCGGTCAGGCAGACCGGTATGGTCTCACGAGTCTGACCCATATAACTTCATCGGCATAGACGAAAAAATATCACCGGTTTAGGTATCGGTCTTCAGGGCTATCAGGGCGAGACATCGTCGAGCAGTACCAGTCAAGTGCTTGACTGGTATGTTGGCTGGTCATAAAGACGCGAATAGACGACCGGTCTGGGTACCGGTGAGGTCCAGACCGGTATGAACCTCCGAAGTGCAACGTCTATAGGTACCGATCATCTTGACCGGTAGGGGTGCCCGGTGTGAGCTCCACGAAAAACTGGACTTGGCTTCTTTTTGCTTCAAAACGCTCCAAAATGCTCCATAAGCTCCGCTTCTCGCCTTAAGCTCGATTCCACACTTGAAACATGATCATGGAATGCAAATACAACCTAAAGGACTCTAAATTCGACCTAAACTAGCGAGAAACGAATGAAAATGGATCCTAAAAATGGCTAAAAACACAAGACATCAACTTCCCAAAACTTATCTTTTGCTTCCCCTTAAGCAAACAATTTCAAAATAAGGGGAGGAGGTTTGAAAAACAAGAACCTAACAGTTAAAATTCCACAATGAGAGCGTTTTCAACTTAGCATAACTACTTATCTCATCATCTAAGCAATATCACTATCAACCATTATTACTAAGCATGACGTACCACTTGAATATTCTATGTCACTTCCCTACATTCAATTATCAATGGTGAAACATGATCAACTACAATCTCAAAGCTACAATCGGTTTAGAAAGAAGGGGACTCCATGCTATAGAGAAGGTTCCTCACGACAATGTGGTCGATTGTAATAAGGTTTCTCTCGCGGAGTGAAAGGATTATAGTAAAATCAAGAAAGACAAAGCGCAATGGGGCATACATAATCGAGCATCTATCAAACCCCATAAGTGCATCTAGTCTACCCAATCTTTCCTATATCTAAGTCTCAACTCCAATTCCTTTTCTTCTACCTTAAGGGATCCTTTTCCTTTCTTTACTTAGACTCTTTTCTTCATTCTTTTCATTTCTTCTTTACTCCATGGCTATCTTTATTTATCTACACTTTACTTATTTCCTTCTTTATTCAAGCCTTATTTCATAGGAGCTTTACCATTTTATTTCTTCACTTCATTTCATAAAGAGTTTATCCATTCTTTTTGTCATTCCTTTTTGATTATCCCTTAAGGTTCTTTTCCATTCCTTGGCGCCTTCCTTTTCTTTACCAATCCTTTTCATTGCATTTTCAGTCCATTCCAATGTTCACGCAATCCATTAAGATAGGCAATTTCCAACTTAAGCTACCCATTACTCGAATAAACCAAGTCCTAGAGATACCCAAGCATTCTTCCATTCCGTTCCAATGTCTAAACTACCTAAGATACCGAATAGATGCTCTCAAATGTCGCTCTCTATACTTGCAAGATTTTACGAAATCATCAATCCCTAAATCATGGACAATGAGAACTCACACGTGTTTGGGTTGAGGGAGCTTCAGGTGAGAAGAAATCATCCTAAAAGTGAGGATGACCAAGCCGGGCTAAAAGTGTTTAGGTTAGTGAAGCCCGAACTCGTTGCTCAAAATGGTAAAAGCCATGAAACACAAGAGAGTGAAATTTATCATGCTAATTGAGAATTCAAATTAAGGTCCAATATCACGGAAGCAACAATAGACTAGTGATAAGAGAATCTTTACCCCACACACCCCTATTGTCTAGGAAGAGTGAGGTAAAGATTGGTTGGTGGGAGGAAGTGAAGTGGGTCTTATAAACCGAATGTAGTATAGGTGAGAGAAAATGTTGAAACAATCTGGGAGTAATTAACAAAACCCTAAAGCTATAGAGAATCAGTTTAGTCTAAGTCAGAATAGGAATTTTGTATGTCACTAACAATCCTATTAAGCATCAAAGAGAACAAAACAAAGATAACAAAAGCATACAATACATGAAAAGTAGAAAGTAAATGAAAAGAAGAAATGACAACGAAACTAGCTAAGCTTATGAACCAGGGCAGGGAATCATGCAGTCGATTTCATGCAAATGATCTTCAATTCAACAATAAAGCATATCCATAGTCTAAGATCTATCTAATTTAGGCTAATCCACTCTCGTGACAGAAACCCCTATCCTAATATGCAACAATCACGATCTCTTGCTAATCGAAAACATAATAAGAAGCATTAAAGATCTAGTCTATGCAACTACTAGATGATCCTAACACAATCTCTTGTAAATGCTTCAAATAGCACAAGATCAGTTCATTCATGCATTTTATCAAAAACCTCTCGAGAGATAATCTACCTAAGATCAAGATGAGGTTAGCTAAGTCCCAACTAGCATTAAGCACACCAATCAAGTGAAGATATATGAAAGATTAAGCACAAAACATCAAAAGCAATATATCTAAGCCTTCATCAACCCTAGATCCATAAGCTTAGGGTGACTACTCAGAAATCATGAAGAAAACACAAGATCCTTTGAAGGAAATTTGTCTTCTCATGATGCAAAATCAGAAAATAAGAGAGATGAAAGAAGATAGATGAAATGGAAATTGCAAGAAATTTAGATTAAACAAAAGATCCAAAATGAAATAAGTATTTTTTTTTACAAAATTAAGAACAAAAGAAAAGAAAGCATAAAAGAAAGCTTAAAAGATGTTCAAGGATGATGGAGACCATCCAAGACCCTCCTCTAACAAAAACTAGGATTAGAGTACTTATACTAAGAGGAAAAAGAAGGTAAAACTTGTTTTCCCCTTTTGCATCTAGTTTGTCTGGAAATGTCACTACATGACCGTTCCAGATTGCTCTATGACCGATCTTGAATGTTGATCAAGTCTTGGCTGATCTTGATTGCTCATTGACCGATACTGCATTCTGAAAAGTGATGATCCTTGGTTCTTTTGATCCTTGATGCTCCCAATTGATGCATAAGTCTCTCCTAATCACCTGGAATGCAAAACATATACAAATATAAGCCTAGAACACTCTAATGCAACCTAAACTACACTAAGATGAGCATAAAAGATAGGGAAAAAGATAGCAAAAACCATGCTATCAACTAGCAAGTTTCAACAACCAATGAAAAAGCTTTATAGGCATCACGGTCAAGAGCAAAAGACTTCGAGATACTTCGAGACTACTAAGCTAGAATCAATGTAAAGACGAACACTAGGTGCTCCGATTCTCTTTTGAAAAACGAGTGCAATGCAACCTATATGAGACTCAATCTACACTAGAATGAATGCAAACTACATGTTAAACCCGGATGAAAACAAAATATTTTTGAGTTTTTTTTGAAAATTTTCGATTTTTTTGATTTTTTGTGAAACATAGATATTAACAATGCAAAATGATTCGATCAAAGAAACAAAACAAGGCAAACACGATTAGCAAAAGGGTGGTTCCTCCCCCAAACTTAATTCACATAGTCTCTGTGGGATCCAAGAGTGGAGAAGGGACCGAAAATAGGGAGAATAAAACGTGCATATTTAGATAGGTGATGGAACATACTGCAATAATACCTGATACCAGTCAGGTTGACCGGTATGACCACCAGTATGAACTATGCGAATAGGGATGCTGGTCTCGCCTTGCCCGATATGAGTACCCTAGTACGAAATCTGCATCGAAGGGTACCAGTGAGGTCTTGACCGGTACAATGACCGTTCGTCTTCACGTGCAAAGGATACTGGTCTGGTTATGACCGGAATTCTAACCGGTAGAAGCTTCGGGATCCTTACGTTGGAGCTATACTAGTGTGTATTGACCGGTATAAGTGACCGGTGCAGTCACACCAGGTTCCCGAATCAGAAAAATTCCTAAGTGAGTCCATCTTTGGTTGATCTTTGCACATCATCGACCTGAGCATCGATGTAAATGGCCGAAATTCGGCTTGCATATTTGAATTCCCTACAAAGAACCAAGCTTAAAGGCAATCATAGAAAGAGTTCTCACATCCAATATAAACCAAAGGAGAGGGAAACATTTAAAAGAAAACGAATATGTACAAAGGATAGCATGACACTTCCTCCCAAGTGAGCTTGTTTTAAGTCTCTAGCTTGACTTGCCTTTCTTATTGAGTCTGTTGCGGGTCTGAAAGAGAGAGTGTATCTCCATTCTCTGTAACTTTGGCGGCCATGTATGGCTTGAGTGTCTATGCCCAATTAACAACAATTTTTCCACCATCCTTGTTCCAAAGGACTATTGCTCCATATGTTCGAGCTTCTTTAACTGTGAATAGATCCGACAAACGCGATTTGAGCTTTCCCGGGAAGAGTTTGAGTCTTGAGTTGAATAGTAACACCAAGTCACCTTCTTTAAACTCTTTTTGTAGGATCATCTTATCATGAAAGGCTTTTGTGCACTCCTTGTATATCATGGCTCTATCATAGGCTTCGAGTCTTATTTCATCTAACTCTTCTAGTTGAATATCTCTATTTTCCTTTGCGTATTTGACATTGAAGTTGAGGAGTTTGACTGCCCATAGTGCTTTGTATTCGAGCTCTTCCGACAAGTGGCATGCCTTACCATACAACATGTGGAATGGTGTGGTACTAAGAGGAGTCTTGAAAGCGGTTCTATAGTCCCACAATGCATCATCTAGTTTTGAAGACCAATCTTTCCTACTTACTCCCACTGTTTTCTCAAGAATAGCCTTGATTTGACGGTTAGAGACTTTGACTTGGCCACTAGTTTGTGGATGATAGGGAGTGGCGACTTTGTGCTTGACTTCATGCTTTCTTAACAACCCTTCAAAGAATTTGTTTATAAAACGTGAGCCCCCATTGCTGATCACAACATTAGGCATCCCAAATCTTGGAAAGATCACACTCTTGAACATCTTAAGGACTACCTTAGCGTCGTTCGTATGACTTGCCATAACTTTGACCCACTTGGATACATAATCCACAACTACTAAGATGTATTGGTTTCCAAAAGAGGATGGAAAAGGTCCCATAAAATCAATCCCCATACATCAAAGACCTCTACTTCCAGAATATGATTTTGGGGCATCTCATTCCTCTTGCTAATGTTTCCTATCCTTTGACATTAGTCACACCGGTCTATGAATTGATGAGCGTCCTTCAACATGGTAGCCTACCAAAAACCAGTTTCGAGGATATTCGAGACAGTTTTGAAAGTTGCAAAGTGACCTCCATAAGTTGAACCATGACAGTGTGTCAGGATTCCTTCTACTTCTTCCTCAACCACACACCTTCTGTACAATCCATCTTTACTTAATGTATACAAATATGGTTCATCCGAATAGAACCGCTTCACATCTCGAAAGGAATTTCTTCTTTTGATATTTGTCACTTGTTGGTGGTTCTCTTCCACACAAGGTAGTTTACAATATCTACATACCAAAGTTCCTTTACTCGTGCCACAGATAGAACACCCAGATTAAATCCAATTCATGTAGCTCTTTCTATAGTATCAAGAGTGCCAATGACCATGAGCTGTTCTTCAGGCAACACATCATCGATTGACATATTATCATAAACTCGCAGCCTAAAAAGGTGATCCGCTACTCCATTCTCAATCCCCTTTTTGTCCTTGATTTCCAAGTCAAATTCCTGAAGTAGGAGAATCCATCCGAGTAACCTTGGTTTAGCATCATTCTTTGCTAAAAGGTGTCGTAGAGCAGCATGATCAGTGAATACTATAACCTTTGATCCCACTAGATATGACCTGAACTTCTCAAAAGCAAAGACAATTGCTAAAAACTCCTTTTTTGTGGTAGCATACTTGATTTGAGCTTCATCCATTGTCTTCCTTGCATAGTATATGACATGGAGTTTCTTGTCTTTCTTTTGCCCAAGAACTACTCCCACTGCATAATTACTCGCATCACACATTATTTCAAAAGGTAGGGTTCAATCTGGTAGATGCACAATTGGGACATTAATTAGCTCCTGTTTGATGTTCTCGAAAGCAAACATGCACTCATCATCAAAGTGAAACTCTACTTCCTTGCAGAGTAGCCTTGTCAAAGGCCTAGCAGTCTTAGAGAAATCCTTAATGAACCTTCCAATACCCTTGACTGAATTTGGAGGTCCCAGATTAGTCATTACTTCGATCTTGGCTTTATCGACCTCAATTCCCTTTTCTGATATCTTGTGACCTAGAACAATCTCATCTCTAACCATGATGTGACACTTCTCCCAATTCAGAACAATGTTTGTCTCCTCACAACATTTTAGTACCTTGCACAAATTAGACAAACACAAGGCAAAAGAAGAACCATGTACCGAAAAGTCATCCATGAACACTTCTACTACATTTTCGATTAAATCTGAGAAGATAGACATCATACAACATTAAAATGTAGCTAGGGCATTACATAGCCCAACTGGCATTCTCTGATAAGCGAAAGTACCCTAAGGGCATGTGAAAGTGGTATTTTCTTGGTCATTAGGATGAATGGGTATTTGGAAGAATCCATAATATCCATCCAAGAAGCAATAGTATGGGTGATTGCTAAACGTTCTAACATTTGGTCAATAAAGGGAAGATGGAACTGGTCTTTTCTTGTTGCAACATTTAGCTTCCTATAATCAATGCACATCCTATGCCCAATTATTGTTCTGGTGGGAATCATCTCATTATTATCGTTCTTAACAACGGTGATCCCACCTTTCTTTGGAACAACATGCACATAAGATATCCAATTGCTATCCGAGATAAGGAATATGATTCTAACATCTAAGAGTTTAAAAATTTCCTTTTTAACTACTTCTTTTAGGTTGGGGATTAGTCTTCTTTGATCCTCAATTGATGATAAAGGTTCATTTTCCGAGTGAATTCTATGCATGCTTAAAGATGGAGAAATGTCTTTAATATCTTCTAGAGAGTAGCCAATGACTTTCCTAAAACGTTTTAATTCAACAACCAGGCAATCAATTTCACTATCAGCTATTACATCATTCACAATCACATGATATGTTGAGTTTGTTCCTAAGAAAACATACATGAGCCCCTTGGGAAGGGGTTTTAGCTCAACCTTGGGTGCCTTTAGCTCACTCCAATCATTTTCAATATTTCCCTTTTGTGAGTCATTCTCGTTGTCATCTCCCAAGGTGGACATATTAGCATCTGTAGTATGTTTTAGCTCTGTGAATCTGGTGTCCTCGAGTAAGGCCTTGTGAGAATCTAGTCTCCTTTGCATGCTCCTAATATTGGTTCCAACAACTTTATCTTCACTTTTGTTTTCGCTAAGGGCTTTTTGCAATATGTCTTCTTGAGCAAAATCTTCTATGTATTCATTGGCAAGCTCGTCCATGATATCAATGCTGAAGGCATGGTTTGATATGGATGGTTTCTTCAATACTTCCCTCATGTCATATTGTTGAATTTGATCTTTGTCTATATAGAGGTCAATCTTTCCCTTTTTCACATCTATGATTGCTCCCGCTGTAGCTAAGAAAGGGCGCCCAAAGATAAGGGGGTCGTTCGGTTCTTCCTCCATCTCTAAGATGATGAAATCAGTGGGTATCTCGATTTTCCCAAGACAGACCCGTAAATCTTCTAGGATTATGACTTGTATCTTCACAGACCTGTCTGCTAGCACAATTGATATCCTGCAAGGTTACACACAGTAAATCCCAACTTGTTGGTAGTGGAGTAAGGCATAACGCTAACACTAGCAGCTAGATAACACAAGCATCTATCAAATTTAAAAGGTCCTAAGGAGCATGAGATAATGAAACTCCTTGGATCTTCTAGCTTGGATGGGGCGTTTGGAGTTTGGATGATTGCACTACACTTCTTGGTTAGAACTACCATGCCATCGAGGTCGTTGAGTTTCTTCTTAATGACATCTTTAAGGAATATGCTGTAATGGGGAAAGAGCATGAATGCATCAATGATCGGCATAAGTATCTAAACTTCTTTCATTTGTTCCTCAAACTAGGCTCTATATTTCTCCATAAGTTGGTTTTTGAATCGTCCTGGACATGGAAGTCTTGGTTCATATGGTGGTGGTTTGTAAGTTGGAGCTTTCAATGGGGTTCATTCTCAACAGTGGCTTTTCCTTTAGTTTTGTTTGTAGCAAGGTGCTCATCTCTTTGTATTTCATCATCTATCGGATCCTTGGGGTTTTCAATAGGTACATTGAGATGTTCATCTTGAACCTTATCTTATGGTTGAGTTACCCCCAAGTGTGTGAAAGTTCGTGGAGGAAGGGCTCTTCCACTCCTACGTGTGATGACATTCACATATTTCGGCTAGTGGTAGAAGAAGATGGGTCGGTTCCTTTGGATCAATTCTTCGCCGAGGTGAGCTCATTCATTTGAAGGTCCATGGTTTGCATGTGAGATGCCATTTGCTCGAATTTAGTATGAAGGGTGTTATATGTCTCCTCAACTTTCTCATTTATCTCTTTCTTGAAAGCACCAAATTCCAAAGCGTTTCGTTATTGACTTTCAAGAATTTGCTTGAGAAGGAGGTTGGATTGGTCCGCGGAGTTGATGGGCGGTTCGGGTATGGGCAACGGTGGAGGTTGAGCTTGAGGAGGGGGTAATAAGGAGGCACCCCGGGTTGACCGTATTGGTGGAGTAATGAGGAGAGGTAGGGTGGTGGGGCAAGAAGGTTAGTACCGAGGAGAGGGCGGTGGAGAGGTGGTTGGTAGCCTTGAAGATCCAAGAACTGAACTTTGTAGCAGTTAGGTGAGGGTTGGTAGTATTAATCTCTCCCACAACCTGACCACAATCGGGAGTAGGAGTGAATAAACGGTCGAGCTAGGCATGTAAGGAATGGATATCCCAGTTTTATTCAATTGTAAGTTCTGGATATGTAGGTAGAGAAGGTTCTCCATAGGCGGCTTCGCTCATGGCCATGTTTTTAATGAGCTGAACACCATCAATTTAGTTCTTGTCAAAGAAATTTTCCCGAGCTCACGGTGTGCAACATAGTTTTGTAATAGCGCAAGAGACCGCGTTGGAAGGTAATGAGTAAGGAATCGAGTGGAAAACCGTGATGAGGGCATTGGCGGAGATGTCCTTTGAAATGATACCATGCAGCGTGAAGAGATTCAGTTGGGCATTGGGTGAAGGTTGAGATTTCTCTCTTTATCTTTGCAGTCCGGTTGTAAGAGAATAGTGAGGATAGGAAGGCTTTCTTACAAGCATCCCAAGTGAGTATAGAGTGTGGAGCCAAATTCATTTCCAAATCCTTTGCTTTGCCTCACAATGAGAAAGGGAAGAGTCGAAGCTTGTAAGCGTCTTCACTCACACCGTGTATATGAACTGTCCCACAAATCTTATCAAAGTAATCCAGGTGTTCCAAAGGGTTCTCTGCGGGATCACCATGAAATTGTCTCTTCAATACCATACCTAGCAAGTTCAGACTAATCTCGTAGTGAGAAGCCTCAATTGGTGGTGCTCGAATTCCGGATCAGATATCATGCATCTTTGGTGCAAATATTTCTCCTATATTCCTTGGAGAATGGTCATCTTGAGGAAGATGTTGTGGGTTTTGGTTGGGATCTGGTTGAGGTTGTTGATTTTCTTCGTCCCTAGTGTAGTGGAGAATGTTAGAGGAGTTGAATCTTTAATCTCTTCTTCAAATTCTTGACTTCGGTCTTTTGATGGTATTAGGTACATGAGAAGAAGAAAGTAGATGAATTAACAATTAGTAACTGAGAAGAAGGGTACCTAATCTCTAGCAAACTAAAAGAAAGAATGGTAATCGAAAGTCCCGATAATGGCAACGACGCCAATTGATAACTATGTTTTTACTCCCCCTTCACTATAGACTAATGTGAGGGAGTAAAAGTTGATCAATGTTGTATAGTGGTTTTGGGATGATTATCTAACCATAATCGGGGTTGATTAGTCACAAATTTTATGAAGAGTGTTGCTAAGTTTAGGCCAGATAATAGAGATGCTTTGTCACGAAACAAATATATTCGAATTCAATAGCAATGCAAGTAAAATAAGAAAAGTCAACTCAAGTCAACAAAAGTCAACAAGAACGATTTAACTAATAATAAAAGATAACTAAGCGAATATCTAAAGGTAATCGACTCGGGTAATCAATATCATGCTTAAGATGCTCATTTCTATCAATCTATTCTAATCCTTAGTATAAGAACTATCCAAATTAGACTAATCTAATCCCTTGGTAGAAATCCCTTTACTAAACATGCAATTGTACAATCCTTTGACTACTCACCCAATTAATAAGCATTAAAATCTAGTCTATGCAACTACTAAACAATCATAACACGATCCCTTGGTTATGCCTCATTTAGCTCCTAAAAGATTCATTTAGACATTTCATCGAACACCTTCCGAGCAATAATTTTTCTAAGATCTAGAACAAGGTGATCAATCCTGTTCTAGCATCAAACACATCCAATAAGAAAAGATTATTAACAATCTAAGCCCTAAGCATCATAATCAATCATCAATTACCCTAATCTACCTAACCTACTCACTTAGCAAGGAAACTACTCACACACCATAGTTTCAACACAAAATCCCAAGAGGGAATCATGTTGAACCATTGATGGAATCAAACAAAAGAAGAAAACAAGGATGAAAATGCAATTACTAAGAAAGTATTACAAGATTCTTAAATATATCAAAGGCAATAATGAGTTATAGAGAGAAAAAGATAAAATTCAACACACTTCAAAAGGGTTTTCACTACTATTTATAGTCTCTTGTAAAATGCCTAAAGCTCTTAATTTATAAATAGACAGAGAGCTGGTACCGGTTAGGCAAACCGATATGATTTCACGAGCCTGACCAGTATGAACTTTATCGCCACATATGGCAAAATATCACCGCTCTAGGTACCAGTCTTCAGGGCAATCGAGGCGAGATATCGTCGAGCAGTACTGGTCAAGTGCTTGACCAGTATGTTGGCCGGTCATAAAGACGCAGATAGACGACCGGTCTGGGTACCGGTGAGGTCCAGACCGGTATGATCCTCCGGAGTGCAACGTCTATAGGTACCTGTAATCTTGACCGGTAGGGGTGCCTGGTGTGAGCTCCACGAAAATGGACTTGGCTTCTTTTTGCTTCAAAACACTTCAAAGTTCTCCATAAGCTCCGCTTCTTGCCTTAAGCTCAGTTCCACACCTGAACATGATCATGGAATGCAAATGCAACCTAAAGGACTCTAAATGGGACCTAAACTAGCGAGAAATGAATGAAAATGGATCCTATAAACGGCTAGAAACACAAGACATCACTTACCTACCCATTGAAGGAGGCCTCCACCCACATGAAGGCCTACCTAATCAGCCGTGCGTCGAAACTTTGACTTGGTTCATTGAGAGGAAGTTTGAGGATCTAAGAAGGACCCTAGTTCCACCTCATGTACTTTAAGCCCCTCCTCCTCTTCCTAGGCAACCCCTTGACCTGAAGAAGATCCTGTCGAAGATGAACCCTATACCCAAGAGAAAGACCGTGGAGACCTCATAGAGGGCCACACCCGAGACAACAAGATGAGTGGGCTCAAGGCCAAAGACGGTATAAGGAAGAATGTCACTTTGATCACTTTAATTAAAGAGAAAGAAAAAGGAGACCCCCAAGGGACCCGAGACACTATGAAGAAGAGGATGAGAATTCATATCACTCAAGCCAAGTATCTCAAATGCATCATCACAGAGAGCCGAGACAAGACCATATTGATGGCATTAAACTCAAGATCCCACCTTTCAATGGGAAGAGCGATCCCGATGACTATCTTGAGTGGGAGAAGAAGATTGAGCTAGTGTTTGAGTGTATATGGTAGTCTGAAATCAACAAAGTTAGAGTGACAACCACAAAGTTCAGCGACTATGCTAATAATCAACTTCTCACCTCAAGAAGAAGGAATGGGGAACACCCAATTGAGACTTGGGCTTAGTCGAAAGCGGTCATGAGAAGAAGGTTTGTGCCCAATCATCATCACCGAGAACTCCACCAAAGACTGAGGACATTGACTAAAGGCTCTAAAACGGTTGAAGATTATTTCCAAGAAATAGGGATATTATTGCTTAGAGCGAATCTTAGAGAAGATCTGAGACCATTATGGCTAGATTCTTGGGTGGGTTAAACAGAGAGATTCAAGAAAACTTGAAGTTGTAACACTATGTTGAGTTGGAAGAAATGTTGCACAAATCCGTGATGATTGAGCAACAAATTAAGAGGAAATGCAAGTCGACTTACAAGTCTAACTTTGCTAGACATACCAAACCTACTTACACTAAGGAATGTGACTCATCTATGAAGCCTTTCATGCCTACGCTGAAAGAAGATGGTAAGACCAACCACTAGAGACAAAGGCAAGGCCATACCCAATCCTTCAAGGGTTAGAGACGTTAAGTGTTCAAGTGTCAAGGTCGAGGTCATTATACTAATGAAAGTACCAAAAAGAGGTTGATGATTATCCTTGATGATGGAGAGTTTTTCTCTAAGGATGAGGAAGCTGTCCAAGATGAGCCTATGGATTTCCCCTATGAATGTGAAGAAGAAGTTGTATGTGGAGAGTTTCTTGTATCAAGGAGAGCATTAAACTTGTTGCGCAGGGAAGAGGCTACTGTACAAAGAGAGAACTTGTTTAACACACTACAAGAAAATAACTCATTTGCAACTACAAATTGTGACTACAAGGGTAGTCGTAGAAAAGTGCGACTTCCCTACGAATTATAGTAGGATGAATCTGCAACTGAAAACACGTAGTCGCAAAATAGGTCTCTTAAGTGCGACTGCTTCAGAGTAGTCGCAAATGTGCAACTACTTTTGCGACGTGATTTACGTAGTCTCACAATTTGCGACTAAAGAGGGACTTATTTGTATAGTCACAACATTGTAGTCGCATATGTAGTCCCAATTTCAGTGTAGTTGCATATTAGTCGCAGTTTTGTGAGATTAATGTGTGACTACGGTCAAACTTCTCAAAAAGTGTGACCGTAGAGAGACTACCTCTCGTAGTTACATATAACGTGGTCGCACCCGGGGTAGCATAAAATTGTAGTTGCACAGTAGTCGCACAAAAGTGGTTAAAACACATGAAAATCGCAAATGGGAGTAGGTGTAACTAAATTTTGCCACCTCCTTAGAAGTCGCATATGTAGTCGCAAAATTGCTTATATATGGCCGAACTTGTCATTCATGTTTCATAAAGAAAAAAAAACTTAAAGATTGATTCAAATACAAAAGTATGACAAATCCTAACAATAATTGGAATTCGAGAGAGTGGATGTACCGAAGAATCGATGGGGAGACAAATGACATTTCTGCCGAGTTTGCTGCTGGAGTTGAAAAAATTCATCAATATGATAAGCTATCAGCCAATTGCGCAAAGTAGCGGGGGTAAGTTTTACTGTCCGTTTAGTAGTTGCAATAACAAAAAAATTATGTATCTATAATTGTATGATCTTTTGGAAAGAAGATGAATCATTGGAAAAAATATATTTTGTCAAGTTCCTAGGTATAGGCATAGCGATGGTCAGACAAATATAATATGTGGTATTTGCCGGTGGAAGACCAGGGAAAAAGATAGAAGAATCAGATGAGGATGAAGTAAAGGAATTACTCTAGTTGTCTTTGCGGTCGATCAGACCTAAAAGAGTGTTAAAGCAATGAGAACGCACGCGAAGCATGAGTCAGAGGACATAACAATTATTCATCCATCAGATGGACTTGAACGGAAATTTTTCCAGAACTTACATCCTAACTTTGTTGTAGAACCAAGAAACGTTTACCTCATATTGCATAGATGGATTTAATCCGTTTGAGATGTCATGGAATCATTCATTATGGTATGTGATATTGACTTCATATAACTGGCCCCTAGATATGTGTATGAGTATAGAATTTTTATTTCTTACGATTTTGAATTCTAGCTTAAGCATCAATGAGGAAGTCTTAATGTTTTTCTCCGACCTCTGAACGATGAGTTAAAAGAGCTTGGTCTACTATAGTGGATGCGTACGATATATCAAGCAATCAAAAATTTAACTTGAAAGTAGTATTGATGTGGATGATCAGTGACTTTCCAGCATATGGCATGCTCTCAAGATGGACGACCCACAGTAGATTATCGTGTCTAATATGCATGAACGATACATATGCATTTCAACTGCCAAATAGAAAGAAGATGTGTTGGTTTGATTGTCATCGCTAGTATCGTCCTCCAAATCATCCATTACAGAAGAATAAAACAAATTTTCTGAAAGGGAAACACGTTTTGAATCTCTCAAAGGTTCGCAAGTTTATGACGAGCGAATTATGCAAGTCAATCCGTAGAAAATATCTGTATGGGTGGGAATGGTCACGAGGTAAAGCAGTCGGGCTATGATAAGACACATAATTGGCACAAAGAAAGCATATTTTGGGAGTTGTCATACTGGAAGGACTTACATCTACGACATAATCTCAATGTGATGCATATAGAGAAGAATTTCTTTGATAACATCTTGCATACCAGGATGAATGACAATAAATAAAAAGACACAAAGAAATCAAGAATGGATTTGTCCCTATTTTGTTCACGGAAAGAGTTGCATTTAGATTCTCGTGAACGAGATCCTATTCATATCTTTCAATTGTCCCAAGTTGCCAAGGAACGTTTATTGGAGTGTGTCACGAATAAAGTTAGATTCCCAGATGGCTATGCATCAAACCTAGTTAGTTATGTCGATATGGACGGATGGAAATTTTTAGGTATGAAGAGTCACGACTGTCATGTGTTTATCGAGTGGTTGCTTCCGTTCATTTTGTGGAACTCTTACCCCGGAACGTAAATCTGGCTCTATCTGGTACGTACATTCAAATAATATATATTATTCATTTTTCAGTAATAATTATAATGATCAATAAATAATTATTTCATACATCTTATATTTAGGCATTGGAGGTTTTTTCCGTGACTTGTGTTCAAAATCTTTGGAACAAACTCTGGTGCAAGTTATGAAGGAAAACATAGTCCTTATCTTATGTAATTTGGAGAAGATCTTTTGACCTAATTTTTTGATGTCATGGAACATCTACCTATACATTTGTCGTACGAAGCCGAACTTGGTGGTTCTTTACAATATAGGTGGATGTATCCATTTGAATTTTTTTTAAGAAATTGAAGGGCAAGAAGAAAAGCAAAAGATATGCAGCTGGATCAATTGTGGAAGCCTATGTGAATGATGAAATTTCTTATTTCTCCGAGCGCTACGTTTTGTTCCTTCAACGCCAGCCATGTGATTTAATAACTCATTCCTCCAATGATCATTAAATCAGCCGTAACAAGCTGGTTTAAACGTCCCGTCAGCCTTATTATGACTGACGTATTAGCGAAAGATTAACTACTAGAATAGCATTCACCTTGCGGCTAATTTAGTTGACGACATGGCTGATTTGTGATTTTCCAGCCGTTTTACGACTGATTTATCAGCAAAAGATTAATTACTAGAATAACATTCACGTTACGTCTGTCTTACGTTGTATTTCATGACTGTTATAATTAGACTGAGTTATGTGTTCGTATGGCGGTTGACTTACTAACTTGCCATGTCATCATCCATGTCATCAGTTCTTATTTGTCATGTCATAACCCCTTAGGGTAAAAAGATTTAAAAGGTTATATGAAACAAAAAAACAATCATTTAACGATTTAACTTAGGATTTAACAACAAAACAAATATTTAAAAAGTCATACAAAACACACATTAAACACAGACAAATTCTATGATCAAAGCCTTGAGGATTTTTGGACAAGAGAAGAACAATTTCTCGGTACCAGAAACATGTTAGACATATGGAAGCCTCCTCAACGCCGCCCTCCGCTAACAACACCAGTCATCCTCCCAACCATACGCTAACCTTGAAAAATCCAACGTCTCGGTGATGGAGGCGGCGTCTCCACATTCGCATTGCCCACACACACGATCCCTCGACGTCATCCGCATAACCCGTACCTCAAGAATCGTCTCTGACAGACGCGGTCACATTAGCCTAGCCAAAAACCCATAACCTTCTCTTTCTTGTACCTAGCCAAAAACCCATAACAAGAATAATCCCAACAATATATTGTGCTCTACAAGAACCTCTATTAGACGCGCGAGTTAACTCATCCATTCATTTTCTTCGTTTTCCTAGCCTCCTTCTTGCATCAAAGTAATGATCCAATCATTTGCGGTACATCGCTTTGAAATTTTCCATCCTTCTAATTTTGTTCATAAACCTTATGTATCGTTCTTCTTCTTCAAGTTTTTCAAAGAAAGGATACAACGGAAGAATCTCCGGAGAACATTCACCTAGAACTGCCTCAGTTTCAAAGTGCACATTAAACGCCTTACTAACCATACCTAGACTTAGTGCATCAAGTGCACAACCTTTGGGGACACGAACACTAATGTCACCGAGAATGCCCTCTGGTAAATCCATGATGTTTGTTGCTATCTTTGTGTCTTCGTTTTTACTCGAGAAGATTTGACGTGTGAGTTCATGAGGGAATTAATAGGTGAGTATTTAATAGCTGTAGAACGGTGCCAAGGATAATCAAATGTCGTAATATGAGAGAACTGATAGGTCGTTCCCACTCGGAAATTGAAGTCATTTAATAGCTGTAAAACGGTGCAAAGGGCGAACTCAAACGTCATATACTCTCATCAACTGAAGTCAACAGAAAAAGGCGGGACATAAGTCGTATCCTCTCTTAAACTTAAAAAGTTTTTTTTATACGACTGAATTCTTGAACTTTGCAATACGACTGATTTATGATTCCTAACCTATTTAATTATGTTTAGTGGCTGACTTGAAGGAACAAAACACACAATACGGGTGATTTCTTATTTTTCAACCGTTTTCCGACTGATTTACTAGTGAGAGATTACTTACTACTAGGTCTGGGCAAAAAATCCGAACCCAAACCCGACCCGAAAATACCACCTGATCTCGAACCGAAATATAAAAATCCCGAATCGATCCTATAATGATTCTATTTCGGATCCGGGTAAAACCAGAACCGAACCTGAGATCCAAAGTAGTACCCGAAAGATCTGAACCTAACCCCAAAATTATAATATTTATTATTATTTTAAAATATTATATATATATTAATGTTTAATATTATTTTTATATATTTAATAGTTCTCTCATGTTTTATCTCAAATTTTTGTTTATTTTTGTATTTTTATGATATTTTTGAATGAAAATAGTTTAAAAATCTGAACCCGAACAGAACCCAAAATAATCCGATATTTTTCTGAATCCTATAAGTTTTACAAGATCCGAACCGAACTCGAATTATACCAAACCAAACCCGACCCAATTTTTTTAAAACCTATATAGATCCTAAATTGATAAACCGAAAACCTGAAATCCGAATGGATCATACTCGAACCCGAACGCCCACCCTTTTCGAGAATAGCATTCACCTTGCGGTTGAGTTACTTTGTATTTCTGATTTAAGTAGACTGAGTTATGTGTTAGTATGGCAGTTGTCTTATNAACTTATCAGTCTTTTTTGTATGGTGGCCTAACCGTTATATATACAAGGGAAACCGATTAGTCAGTAATCATCTTCTCCATCTCTTATTCGTTCTTCTTCATAATTATGGATAATGATATGATAAGTACTGCTTCCGGTAAATGGGTTAAGAAAAGCATATATGTATTAAGACTTGACGGTAGAAGATTTAAAGTTCTGTCAATTAATGGAGAAACAACACTCGACTAAATCGGAAAGTGGGTACTCGAAGATTATAGATTGGATGAGTCGATGCATCAGACTCGGCTGAGCTATATGTTCTCGAATAAAGTTCTTAAAACAATGTTGCCCGATACGGAGCTAGTCTATATCTCTAGTAATCGACAGTTGCAAGGTTTTCTAAGCCAATGGAAAATCGAAAATATTCGTCTTTGCGTGGAGACTACAGAGAAAAGGATGGCGAAGTTAGTCCGAATGATGGAGCAAGAGGGAAGAGTAAAACGTTATATACTTATTGCTCAGACAGAGAACGCTCAGACGTGGAATCTATATGCGATGATCACCTTAGTGACAATGACAATGAATGCTATAATAAATTGGAAGGAGAAAAAGATAAAGTAGTCGGAGAGAAGCAGTCGAAGATGATGATGAATTTAAAAGCATATTTGATATATTCGACGACTCGGATGGTGCATCGTCTGAAGATGATAACTTCAGCTCATACGGTGAGTCTCCAACAATAGAAGAAGAATCACCGACGCGACCTCCAAAGAAGAGATCTCAGAACTTGTCAATGAGAGGATGTAATGGGAATCCAGAGGTTTTAAGGTTGAAGATGTCTACGCTATAAGTTGCGAAAGAGAAACAATACGAGAGTGTTTACGCTATATGTCTACGCTATAGGTTGCGACTGAAACTTCTTAATGTGAGGGATCGATTTCATTTTATGTAGTCATATCTTCGACGCATATACTCATTGTTGAGTGTTGGGTTGATGGATGTCTCTAGGGAGTTCGTGCTTCAACGCAAGGTGATTTCCCAACATTTTACGTTTGTATTTACATTTTGGATCATACATGTTTTGTAACCGAGCGTGCTAATCGATCTCGACAAGCAACACCAGGCATTTTAGGCTAGTTTACAAGGATATTGTCGGTGACGTTGGTTAGTTCGTTAAATGTGCAAGTGTTGGAATAACTATCAATAAGCAGTTTGGTAAAAATGTATCTATTTAGTTACGACTGATTTATATAAACGATTTAGGCTGAGTTATATGAAAGATATGGATGGCTTATTAAACCTTTCGATATGGGTGATTTATATTACGTTGAGGCTGGGTTATTTTCTCTATAATTGCATTAATTATGTGATGACTTATTCATACGGTGGTGTGGACAGATGGATTATTGGAAATCACATAGGACGCTGAAACGTGTAAGGGAAATGGATGAGGGAACACCTAAGAGTGAGTTTGAAAACTTGCTTCTTACTTATACATGATAAGAAGGGCATATCCGGGTACAATTGCGCATCTTCAAATCTATGAGGAACAAAGATACATGTATGTGTTCCTTGCGTTTGGTGCGAGGGTAACTAGGTTTCCTCACATGCGAAAACTTGTGGTCATCGACGATACGTTTCTTAATGGTAAATACAAAGGGATGCTTCTCATAGCACTAGCTCAGGATGATAATTTTCAGTTTTTTCCAATAGCTTTTACTGTTGTTGACACTGAAAATGATGATTTGTGGAACTGGTCTTTACGCAACTTAAAGTTTTGATCTCCGACAACGAGGGTATGTAAATAATCTCGGATAAGCATTACTCGATAGGGAAAGCAATTGAGAATGTCTATCCTCTGGCTTCTTGCGGAATTCGCACTTACTATCTATATAAGAACATTTAGGGACGGTACAAAGGAAAAGATGTCTTTCGTCTGGTGAAGAAAGCGACAAAGGTTTTTTAGGATGCGTGATTTTAATGCGGCTTTCGAGGGGATTCAAGCAATTAATCATGGACTTCATGGCTACCTCCAAAGAGTCATTGTCCGAGTATGGGCGCATGTCCATTTCCCGGGTGAAGGGTACAATATGAGGATTATGAACATAGCAGAATCAATGAACAGAGCACTCTGGAATGCTAGAGGTCTTACCATTGTCCGAATATTATAATCAATATGGGTTATGATGACCAGATGGTTTGCTGAATCGAGAGAGGATGCTCAATCGCAGACAACAACGCTTACGCGTGGTGTGGAAAAACTACTACATGTAAGTCAACCCTAAGAACTAATAGGTCAACCGCCACACTTCATAAGTCAGTCGTAACGTTTTGTGTTCAGTATTGATACCCCAACCATAAACTAATAAATCAGCCGTACATTTCATAAGTCAGCCTTAAATTCTTTTTGTTTTTCGATAACCCAGTCGTAAACTAATAAGCCGTGACATTTCATAAGTCCGCCTTAACTTTTTTTTCTTTAATGATTATTTATGATAGGGCCGCGTTGATGCCGCCAGACTGTATACAATACAAATTCTCAATGTTCATTGCATTCAAGTTACATATGGGAAGTCTTCGTATGTTGTTAACTTGGAAAGGAGATTGTGCACATGGGAGCGTATCAAACGAGAAAAATTACCATGTTTGCAAGCAATCGCAACTGCCGAACACATGAATTATAGTCGTATATCCTTGTGCAGTCCTTACTATAAAATCGATTTCTTGGGAAATGGATACGCTGGATTGATCATGCCGGTCGATTCAGCGCATCAAGTTCCATAGAATGTGGCGAGACAACCATTTCTGCCCCCCTTTTATTCGTCCACAACCAGGAAGACCTAAAAAAAGATGAAATCATATTTAGAGGTCGCACTTGAAAACAAACGACCAAGGAAAGAACACACATGTTCTCGTTGTAAGAAGAGTGGGCATAATGTGAAAACTTGTCCGATGTAATTATCGCATGGCCGTGTCATATTTTGAAAACTTGGCATAACTCAGTAGTATCATAATTTGATTACTTTTGCGAGACGACTGAGTTATGAGTTTGATTATGGTTGACTTCTGGTTTTATTATTGCTAAGTTACTCTTTACGGCTGATTTATTGTTTATAACTTTTTCTTATACCTCGGTAATGTTAACGTAACAAGATATCATAGCCACATAATTTTGAATTATGGCTAATTCTCTAATATTTAAGAGTTTTGGTTAGGTATAATATTTTCTTCAATGGCTGATTTTTGTTTATAGACTTATTATTTGAAATTTGGCTGATTTATAATTTCTGACCGATTATAGAATATATTTTGTCTAGTTCGGCTGAGTTGTGTTTTAATTATGGTTGTGTATTGAAATTAAATAGGACAACGTTTCAAATTTAATTATTCTCGATACCATAACAAGACATCATTTACCTTGTAATATTACATAATAATTGTGTGATATTACATCTTAGCCACATAATAGGGCATCTACCTGCGTAATAAGACATAATGGCTACCTAATAATTTCGTACCCGCGTTTTTAATTAATATTAATAGCTATCATTTAATGAGTTATTAATGCTCAGACGTACTCTACCTCGGTAACGTAACAAGATATCATAGCCACGTAATTACGGCTAATTCGCTAATATTTACGAGTTGTGGATGAGTATAATATTTTCTTCAATGGCTGATTTTTGTTTATAGACTTATTATTTGAAATTTGGCTGAGTTACAATTTCTGACCGATTATAGAATATAATTTGTCTAGTTCGGCTGAATTGTGTTTTAATTATGGTTGTGTATTGAAATTAAATACGATAAAATTTCAAGTTTAATTATTCTCGATATTTGTTTTCATCTTTACTTTTATCTCGGTAACATAACAAGATATCATTTGCCTTGTAATATTGCATAATAGATGTGTGATTATACATCATAGCCACATAATAGGACATCTACCTGCGTAATAAGACATAATGACTACGAAATAAGACATAATGGCTATGTATCCGACATTATATTTATTGTTTAATTCTGGTTTAATCTCAGTCGTTGGGTTGTTTATCAATTTGATCCTAGTTATTGTCTGATACGGCTGAGTTGTGATTTAATTATCGATGCTCATCACATTCAAGTTACATATGGGAACTCTTTGTATGTTGTTAAGTTGGAAATGAGAACTTGTGATAAGACATCATAGCTACGTAGGAAGACATCAAAGTTGAGTTGTGTTACAATATGACTGATTTACATTTAATGTTTTGTTGAGTTACATTTCCTAGTTAACTTATTGAATATAATTTGTCTAATACGGTTTAGTTTTATTTTAATTATGGCTGAGTTGTTGTGTATTGAAGTATAGAGATAGCAAATGATATTTCATTAAGACAACTCGAATGATTACAAAGGCTCGAAGGCCGATCAAACGATCTAAAAAAGGCTAAATCATTTTTATCATCTCTCTCAGCTAAAAAACGTAACTCGCACCTCTTCTGCTATTCTAGTTCTTCTTCTTCTTCTTCTATAATTTAAAATTTCTCATAAGTTTTTTTGTTCTTTTAAGGGTTTTCGTTTTGTTACTATCTGAAATTTCTTTAGACAGTACCAGTAAAATATAAGAGATGAGGAAAATCAGTGAGTTGTTTGATGAATTGTTGATTAAGATATTATCTTATCTTCCAACAAAATTTGTTGCATCAACTATAATTTTTTCTAAACAATGGCAGTTTCTTTGGATGTGGTTGCCTAACCCAGAGTTTAGTAATACACATGAATATGAGTCCGAAAGCTTACATTTTTTTCTTATGAAAAATTTGCCATTATATAGAGCTCAAGTTATAGGAAGATCCAGTCTCCACCTGTTTTGCTTAGATATGGAGCTTGTAGATGTCAAAACGTGGGTTCAATTTGCAGTTTCTCGTGATGTACGTGAGCTGGATATTTTTCATTCTCCTAATAAAGGGGGTGATATATTGTCGAGTAGCTTGTATACCTGCAAATCTCTCGTGACCTTGAAACTCCATGGAGTCATTTATATGGATGTTCCTCGTATTTGTTGTCATCCTTCTCTTAAAACTTTGCAACTTGAGGATGTGAGTTATGAAAATAATGATTCTCTTCCATGGATTTTATCTAACTTTCCTCTTCTTGAAGATCTATCAGTGTATGAATTTGTCGATGAGGGAAAGATGATATTTAAAGTCCCATCTTTACAACGTTTATCACTCTGTATAACTTACGACTTGGATGAGTTTTTGATAGATACTCCTTCTTTTAAGTCTCTGAAACTTGAATTTTCTTTTGAGCATCTGTGTACTTTGACGAATATGCCTAAGTTGAAGGAGGCATTTCTCAAAGTATTGTTTAGCATGTTTGTTAAACTTATCGGTTCGATTCAATCAGTCAAATGTTTGACATTATGCCTATCATTCCACAATATCTCAAAGGTAATCAACTTCTTCTTTTATCAATTTTAAGTCTTATATAACATTTACAGAATCTTTTGTAAATGATTCTAATACTCACTGTGCAGGTTGAGTTTGATGTTGGTTTTGTCTTCAACAAACTTAAACATCTGAAGCTTTGTACATGCAAGAATTTTCTTTTCCAGTTGCTCAAAGTTTCTCCTAACTTACGAGAACAAGAGCTCTTCACAATAAATGTAAGATTCTTCGATAACCTCCTAAGTATTTTGTTGTTTAAGACACTAATTCTTCTATTTAAACTCAAGGCCATCGAGGGACGTATCAGCCTCACTGGAATCAACCAAGTACCGTTCCTAAATGTATATTATCGAGTCTAGAAATGTTCAAGTGGTCAGGATACCAAAGAAGCAAGGAAGAAAGAGAGCTTTGGATTTATATTCTACAAAATGCTCGTCGTCTAAAGAATCGGTTTATTTATAACCTTGTGGAATAACCTTGTCTCGTACCTCAACCACAATGTAAATAAAAACTCGATAGCTCAGCCGTTACAATTGAAATTTGAAACTACCGCGTTCCATGTTTTCTCGATATTAGTGCCGACCCATTCTCTTACCCGTTCTGACCGATTATTGATTATAATTTGTCTAATACAACTGAGTTGTGTTTTAGTTACGGCTATGTATTGAAATGAAATGATATAAATTAAATAAATACTAGAATAATTGATATTTGTTTTCATCTGTACTCTTACCTCGACTACGTAACAAGACATCATTTCCCTTGTAATATTACATAATAACTGTGTGATAAGACATCATAGTATTGTAATCAAACATCTACCTGCGTAATAAGACATAATGGTAAGTAATAAGACATAATGACTACCTAATAATTTCATAGCTGCGTTAATAATTTTAAATAAATACCCTATCCCTTTATTATTTACTGTTTTCTCGATATTAATGATCAGACGTACGCTACCCATGATACGACTAACTTACTTTTAAGGGTTGATTTACGTATAATAATTTGTCTGACACGACTGTGTTATAAAATTCGTTAAGACTGAGTCACCTTAACGACATAATTGAGTTATATAAAGACATCGGTTAGGATTCAACTGAGTTACACAAAGAAAGAGTCGAGTAAAACAAAATATAACTTAGGGTTTGGCTATGTAATGGAAAAACAATCTACGAAAAACTAGGTGCTATCAAAACACTTTAGAATTTCCTGAAAAAATTTGAGAAGATCAATGACATTCTTCCGGTCTTCCGGTGTATAACTCTGTCCAGGAGGAAACACCATTGTGATGAAAGCGTAAACCGCGTCTTTTGGAAGACAAAATAGACTCTCAACCTCCATCGATGCGTCATCTTCCACGTTGTCCGACTTCATACCTTTCACCATTGTTGTATGTTTCGTGAGACTTTTCGACAATATTAGATGCTTAGTCATGTAGATGTGAACTAATGATTTGATATAAATACGCAAGTATTGAAGATGCACCAGTTACGAACTATCATAACTTGGACATACACAAGTTACGAATGGTGAATTCGAACAGGCACAATTTATTTTCA
The DNA here is from genome assembly GCA_900406285.1 of Biscutella auriculata. Lineage (NCBI taxonomy): Eukaryota > Viridiplantae > Streptophyta > Magnoliopsida > Brassicales > Brassicaceae > Biscutella > Biscutella auriculata. The sequence goes on from OVAO01000006.1 coordinate 29,596, forward strand.
CATACATAATCGAAAACAACAGAAATATTTCTTGAACATGCACATATAATTTACGGAATCGTCATAACTTAAACAACTTACATAAAATTGAGGGAACCAACATAAATATTTCTTACACGGCTGACTTGTGTTTACATAAGCGGTTTAGTAAAGATTATAATATTGTCTTACGACTATAATTATAATTGAGATGGTTAAGTTACTCAAAAGTATTTGAATTAACGTAACAATAATATTGCCTTACGACTGGAAATATAGTTGAGATGGTTGGCTATTTTTTGTTTATGGCTGAGTTATGTTTGATTTTTTCATACACGACTGAATTGTGTTTTCGTTACGGCTTAATTTAATCATTGCTTATAAGGCGGTCCCACGACCGGCGAATGTAAGTTGTTTAAGTTATGACCGCAATTTAATCATGACTGAATTGTGTTTTCGTTACGGCTTAATTCTTCAATCGTCAATCTGCTTAAGAATGTCCTTAAGCATTTCGATTATATCCTCGACTCTCTTACGATTCTCCGGTTTGGAGGTCGGTCTAGTAGCAAACAACATTGTGATACAGTTATATCCATCATTATGTGGCGGTTGCGGAAAATTGTGCATTTTCGGAAACGGCGGTCCCACGACCGGCGACATCAGAGTATTGCGGCATGCCATTAGCCGAAGTGCTCCTTCCCCCAAAACTGATACTTCCCCCGATTCAACTCCTCGAACTGATTCTTCCCTCACCCCTTTTCCTCTACCCTCCCTTCACTCTCGAACTCCACCTCCTTTGATGAAGCCGTTGATGAATCTGACGGTTGGGTTATCCGACGGTTGGGTTATCTGACGTAGGTATCTGCAGTAACATGGGTCGACGTTGTTATCGGCAATACGTTTTGCCATTTTTTCTTAACTGATTGAGAGATGTAAACCCTTGGTCCTTTTTCATACAGCCTTCTTAAACACGAATGGTCACTATAACTACTTCTTTAATAACTGTCATTTAATGAGTTATTATTTAGGTTATTTAAATGTGTTTCATGTTATAACGGCTGAGTTATGAGAGTTGTTACGACTGAGTCAAATTTGTCTCAAAAATCAGTCATATAGTATAAACGGCAAAATGAAAGTGTTTCAGTTACTTACCTTGGTATGTAATAAGGCATCATTTGCCTCATAATACGACATAATAGTTGTGTGATAAGACATCATAACCATGTATTGGACATTATGTATTCTTTAGAGTGATTTACTGATAACGTTTTAATTAATATTAAAAGTTGTCATTTAATAAGTTATTACTACTCAAACGTATTCTACCTCGGTAAGGTAAAGTCATCATAACATCGTAATACGACAAATCAACAATGTATTTATATTAATATTTAGGTTATTAAAACGAGTTTCATGTTTTCTCTATATTAATTAATAATCAGACGTACTCTTCTAAATGTTGTGTTATATTTAAATAATACATGGCTGAGTTATAATAGTTGTTATGGCTAGGTTCTAATTGTTTATTTCAATCACTGTTAGTGTTTGGCTGAGCTATACAAAGACATCTTTTATGGATACATTTTATGGCTGACTTATTATGGTATTACGTCTTATTCTTGGACAATTGAGTTCTGATTTAATGTGGCTGATTTATTGAATATAATTTGTCTGGTACAACTGAGTTGTGTATAGTTAATAACGGGTTAGGAAATTTTCTAATGCGGCTGGTTAATGGATATGAATTATTCTGAGTTACAATTTCCGGCTGAGGTACTTTATGTTACGTTATGGCTGAGTTATGTTTTGATTACGTATGTGTCTGTTTGATTATAATCGAGTTATACGCCGAGCTATCCCATGGAATTAAGGTTTCTTTTGTATTGAAACAAAGTGATAGAAAATGATATTTCATTAAGAAAACTCGACAAATTACAAAGGCTCGAAGGCCGATCGAACGATTTACAGAAGGCACAAATGCCAAAACACGCGAACATAAACAACAAATTTTCTATTCGACTGATTCTTATTTAATTGTATATGAAATAAAACTGCAAACAACAGACTGTGTAATGGAAAAATGAACTACAAACAACAAGTTGTGTTACTCTTGACGGTTGATTTAAGGAATAAAAAAAATTATATCACGGTTGGCTTGTGTTTTAATTACGGATGAGTTACTCAGAGGGGTTGATTTATTTATGATGATATTGTTCTTTTTATGGCTAAAGTTCTGATTTTATTGCATATGAACTTTAAATGAAACGGATTGGACAAAAGAAAAGATACAAAACAATATAAATGATATTTCATTAAGAAAACTCGACGGATTACATAGGCTAAAAGGCCGATGTAACGATCTACAAAAGGAACAAATACAAAAGCACGTGAAAAAGAGTAGATAGATTGGGGATGCTCGAAGTCACGGGAAGGAGGAAAACATGTCATGATGATGTGAAGCTTGAAGATGAGATACATTCTTTTTCATCAGTTGGCAATTCTCCATAAGCAATATAACTTAGAGCTGCCTCCTCGACGACCAATTCTTGGCCCAACAATCACTATCTATATTGTATCCATATCAGTATGGATACAATGTCAACTGACCGTCGCTCAGTATGGATACAATGACAAGACGACAAGCTTGAGAAAGCCGACAAGCTTGAGAAAGCCGACCAGGAGCATAATGGAGGAGATGTCATTATCAGACTCCATGAGAAAGCCCTTTTGAAAGTTTGGGCAAGAAGACCGGAGAAAAGTCAATAGAAAGAGTCTAAGGAAGAAAAGTTCAGAAACTAATTCGTATGAAACGCATCTCCCTTTAAAGAAAAAGTGGGAAGAGAAAAGACAAAGAGGTAGATAGAAAAGAAATTAAATACTATAATAATCTTATTCGTTGGATTGACTACAATCAACGACACAAGACGATAAGCGAACGGTCCTCCGTTGTGGAGTTCCGTCCAATTATGTGTAGGTTCTGGGAGAATATCGATTTTGTGTGAAAACTCAGCCTTGGAATCAAACATATATCAACCATTAAGTAAATAGCGGTGTGTTGCTCTACGACTGAATTTTAGATTTAGCAAAATTTCTATACGGTTGATTATGGTTTAATTATGTCTCATATCTCAGCTAAGGCGAAAATAAAAACAAGATAACTCATCCGTTAAAAATGAAATTCGAAAATACATCATTCAATTTTACTTGATTTTAGTGTCAACCCGTTCTCTTACATCGGTAATGTAAAAAAATATCATTTCCCTCGTGCTATGACATCATAACTACCTAATATGACATCATATGTGATTGATAAGACATTGCAACTTGTAATATTATACATTATTTTGGGAGATATAGGGTTAACGTGCTAAGCTAATATTTTAATATTTTATTTATATTATTTTTTGGGGATAACAATTTTTGGGGGAAAATACTCTTAACACTTTTCGTGGGAAAACGTAGGGTTATTGTTTATTGTTTATTATGTAGTATTTAGGTTTAATCTGGTACAAATGAATTCTGGCTTAATATGTCTGATTTAATAATTAAATATGGTTGATTTACATATTTATATTGTGTATTAGAGGCTGAAATATAGAGTATAATTTGGTGTTATACGACTGAGTTATGTGATAAATTTTTGTCTAAGTTACTTCTAGACGGCTGATTTACGAATTTGAAATTTCTCTACTATAGCTGATTTAGGACAATCATTTTTAAAGGCCGATTTCTGGTTGTATTAAGGCTGATTTCACGGTTGACTTCTTGTCATATTACGTCGATGGAATTCAGGTTACTTGTGAATTGAAACAAAAAAATATAAATTGATATGTCTACGGCTGAATTCTTTTTAATTTACTGAATATGGATAAAATAATTTCTTTCCCGGCTGACTTCTGGTTGTATTACGATTGAAATACTACTAACAACTGATTAATGGAATAAAATTTGTCTGTTAACTGCTAACTTCTGGTTGTATTATAGCTGAGTTATGTTTAATTAAGGCTGAATTGTGTTTGATTATTGCCGAGATAGAAATGATATTTCATTAAGAAAACTCGAATGATTATGAAGGCTCGAAGAACAATCAAACGATCTACAAAAGGCACGAACATAAAACGGAGAGGATTCTCCAGGGGTTTCTCCAGCTGAGTGGTTCGGCCAGAAATACTTGTACAATGGGAATTGTTCTTGAACTTAAGCTAACTGAACTCCCCAGGAGGAAGGAGGAGGAACCCATGGATTAGTCGTGGTTTGTGATCCCTGACAGAATCTCCACACCAACCAATCCACAGGCCGATGGTCACTAGGCTCCGAATTGCATCACATCAGTATGGATACAATGACAAGCAACCATCAATCAATAAATATACAATGACAAGACGGTGGTCCTCAAACAGTATATCGGAGATGTCATCATCAGACTCCATGAGAGAGCCATTCTGAAAAAGGGCAAGAAGGCCAGAGAAAAGACAAGAGAAAGAGTCTAGGGAAGAAATACTCCAGAATGAGGATTTTGTTTGAGCTTACCGTGAAGAAACGCATGTCCCTTTAAGACGAAGATGAAGAGAGAGAAAACATAGTGGAACATAAAAAAAAATTAAATTATGGACTATAATCTTATCGGTTGGATTGATTGTTCTGGGAGAAAAACGATTTTGTGTGAGTTTGCATGAAAACAATTTTCGGTGAAAACTCATCCTTCGAATCAAAACTATCTCATCCATCAAGTAAATACCGGTGTGTTGCTTCACGGCTGATTTACCATGAGTTATCAACTTTTCTATACGGCTGATTCTGGTATAATTGTGTTGATATTATTCCGGGTAATGTTCATATTATTTAGGGAGGTATAAAGTTAATGTGTTAATATTTTAATATTTTGTTATATATTGTTGATATTATTCCGGGTAAAGTGTCTAAGTGTTAACACTTTGAGAAAAGGGATTTGGGGGGGGGGGGTTTTTTANNNNTTTCTAAGGACACTGATTTACGGATTACAATTTTGTCTTCCACAATTTTGTGTGAAAACTCAGCCTTTGAAATTTCTCTATTATAGCCGATTTGCAGATTTTAGACAATAATATTTTCTTTAACGTCTGACCTCTGGTTGTATTATAGGGCGGACTTGTGGTTTTATTTTGCCTTAGTTACTATTTATGACTGATTTATTGAATGGATTTTGTCTTAAAGGGCGTACTTGTGGTTTTAATTTTGGTTGAGGTATGGGTTATTTACGGTTGAGTAACTTCTCCATTGTAGTTGAATTACTATTGATGTCTGATTTATGGAATATAATTTGTTTGTATTCGGCTGGCTTCTAGTTAACTATGGCTGAAGTAATGTTTTAATGGCGGTTGAGTGATGTTTGACTACGGCTACGACTTTTCAAAGAATTTGCAAGAAGAACAGTTTGAACAAAGAAAGGCTTCAAATAGTCTTGATGAACGAAGAAGGAAGGAAATGGGTGTCAAAACTAAACTTCAGGTTCTGTTCGACGTCTATCCAAGTTTTCATAGTTCGAATATACGTCGAACATACCCTGAAGTTTAGGTTTGACTCTCGCTTCCTTCCTTCTTCGTTCATCGAGACTATCTTACGCCCTTTCTTTGTTCAAACTGTATCATTATACAAATTCGTTGGCCACCTTCTGCAAAGATACAATGACAAGACGATGATCCTCGAGAAAGCCAGAGAAAAGACAATATAAAGAGTATAGGAAGAAACGCTCGAGAATTAATATTTTGTTAGCTTTACGTGAAGATCATAGCTGCTTAATAAGAAAACGAACTGAAAGAATATGACATTATATGAATATTATTAATTAGTGTATAAACCCAATATTACATACATAATAATACGACTGAGTTCTGGTTTAACGTGGTTGTTTTAGTATGGAGTCTAATTTGTGTTAAACGGCTGACTTGTGTTTTCTGAAGACTGATTTACATAGAATATCTTTTCTTTAACGGCTGACTTATGGTTTGATTGCGTCGTACTAGTAGACCATAGATGCGTACTCAATATTTTAAGATACCATCTTATTATTAACGGCTAACTTCTGGTTGTATTATGGCTGGCTATGTTTTACAATGGCTTGATTAATATTGACTTAGTTAATCTTCACGGCAGATTTACTTGTAAAATTTGGTTGAGTTACTATTTCCGACTGATTTATAAATTCGAATTTGTTTTTAACGGTTGACGTGTGTTTTAATTTTTGGTTGATTTCGTCACGGCCGTTGGATTGATTAAATACAAAACAAATGATGATGCGACATAAGAAAAAGTGTTTTATTAAGAGAAGTTGACATATTACAAAGGCTCGAAGGCCGATTGAGCGAACTACAAAAGGCACAAACGCCGAAAGTGTAAGAACGAAAGGGAAATGCTTCAACAGGCAAAGTCAGAAAAGCTGACGCCAGGGAAAAGAAAGCATCGAAGAACTTTGCAGTAAGGGATTCAGAAATCGAAAATACTATAGGGGATGCTTTGCTGCAACCGCAACCCCACTTACGCCAGCTTTATAGCAATACGTTGAAACGCCTCTGGGACCCTAGAAGAACTATGGATTGAAGTAGGTGAAGCACGCCACTCGAGCACATCCACTTCCACCAATCCATGGCCAGACGGAGATTGTAAAGTTGCATCCACGTCAGTGAGGATACAATGACAAGTGACCGTCGGTTAGTAAAGATACAATGAAAATACGATGGTCCTCGATCAGTATGTTGGAAATGTCATTATCAGACTCCATGAGAAAACCCTTCTGAGGGTAGGGCGAGAAGGCAAGAGAAAAGATGAGAGAGAAACTCTAGGGACAAAACGGTCCAGAAAGAGGATTTTGTTTGATTATGACGAAGAAACACAACTCCCTTTAAAGACGAAGAGGAAGAGAGAGAAGACATATAGAGGGAGAGAAAAAAAAAGAAAGAGAAATTAGAGACTGGAATAATCTTATACGTTGGATTGATTACGATCAACGACAGCTTAGAAAAAAGAAATTAAAGATGATTTCCCATAACTCAACCACGATGTAGATGAAGACTAGAAAAGTCATCCGTTAGATATGAAATTTAAAACTACCGCATTCGTTCCATGTTATCTCGATGTTAATGATGTCCCCTTCTCTTACATTGGTAATGTAAAGAGACATACTTTCCCAAGTGATATGAAATCATAGCTGCTTAATAAGACATTAATAACTGACTAGTAGGCCATCATAACTGCGTAATAAGACATCTCAAGTGGTAATATTATATTATTTATGATATAGGGTTAATCTTAAAAATATTAGTGACGGTATTGTGCTCATGTGCTAATATTATATAGAGTAGGTTTACTGTGTTGATTTACTGTGGTAAGAAATAAGCCAAATTTAAGGAGAATAACTTTCCTTTTACGACGGACTTAAGTTATAGTTGCGGCTGAGTTATTTTGGTTTACTCTCAGTCGTTGGTTTGTTTATCAATTTGATCCTAGTTGTTGTTTATCAAATTGATAAATTTAATCTCCGACATTGGATTGTCTATCAATTTGATTATAGTTGTTGTCTGATACGGTTGAGTTGTGATTTAATTATCGATGTTTACCACATTCAAGTTACATACAGGGAGTATTTGTATGTTGTTAAATTGTTAAGGAGAACCTCTGATAAGACATCATAGCTACGTAATAAGACATTAAAGCTGAGTTGTGTTACAATACGGCTGATTTATATTTAATATTTGGCTGAGTTACATTTTCTGGATGACATATTGAATATAATTTGTCTAATATGGCTGAGTTTTGTTTTAATTATAGCTGAGTTGTTGTATTGTAAACAAAGAGATAGAAATGATAGTTCATTAAGTCAAAGCGACATATTATAAAGGTTCGAAGGCCGATCGAACGATATAAGAAAGTTATCGTCGATCACGACCCCACGATCACTATCTTGATAGAAGACCGAAGAAATCTGTAGCAAGGAACAGTCAAGGTCTCTTAGGTCCCGAAGCCATGGAGCGAAGTTGGCAAAGCGTGGCGCTTCAGAAACATCGCGCCCAACACTCCACGCCCCGATGGTCACTGTCTTGAAGCTTGCATAAATTAGAGTCTTGTATAAGACTAGTGACCGTTGATCAGTAGAGATACAAAGAGAAGACGATGGTTCTCGAGCAGTATGTCAGAGATTTCATTATCAGACTCCATGAGAAAGTCCTTCTGAAGATAGGGTGAGAAGGCAAGGGAAAAGACTAGAGAAAGAGTTTTGGGATGAAGAAATGGTCCAAAAAGAGGATTTTGTTGGATTACGACGAAGAAACACATCTCCCTTTAAAGACGAAGAGGAAGAGAGGGAAGACAAAGAGGGAGAGAAAAAAGGAAATTAAATACTGGAATAATCTTATCTGTTGGATTGATACGATCAATGACAACATAGAAAAAAGAAACTAAAGATGCTATCCTCGACTGATTTACTGGTTAGCAAATTTTACTAATACGACGGTTGACTTGTGGAATAACTTTGCCTCACACTTCAGCTAGGATGTAAATAAAACTAGATAACTCAACCATTAGATATGAAATTCCATATTTGAAACTACTGCGTTCCATGTTATCATGATGCTAGTGCCGACCCGTTCTCTTACATCTGTAACGTTAAAAGACATAATAGATGTATGATAAGACATCATAGCCACATAATAGGACATCATAATATTAACACATTAACACTATATGTTTTCCCACCAAAAGTAAATAATATTAAGGGACACCTTAACACTATAATTTGAATAACACATTCCTAAGGACTATATAAGAAATATTTGAATATTAACACATTAACCCTAATATTACGTATAATATTTAATTAAGGTTGATTTATGGTGTAAATGTTTGCTTTAATGGTTGATTTACGGTGTAGAATTTTGTCTTACATGGCTGACTTATTGTTTAACTATGGCTAAGTTACTCTATACGACTAATTAGCGGATATAATTTCGGATTATACGGTTGATTACAAATTCTCGCTGATTTACTATTTCTAGCTGATTTGTTGAATATAATTAGTCTAATACGGCTGATTTAAGTGTTATGGATAATAGTATTTTTTGTATTTTACGGCTAATTAGAATTTTGTATTATACAACTGATTACAAATTATGGATAATAATATTTTCTCTAACGACTGGTTTTTTGTTATCATACGACTGTATAAACGATATACTGGTCTAGATACATCAAAGGATAGACAACCAGAGTTGAAGCTGTATAAACTAAATAAAGATAAGTATAATCTATTCAAGATAAATATAAAGATAATAGTTCATATCCTATTATCAAATTTGTTAGGATTTTTGGAGAAGAGAAGAACAATTTCCCGGTACCAGAAACATACATGACAAATGTCAGGACTATTTGGCCCTCCGACGACTTCTTTATATTTTCCCCAACCATACACAAACTTTAAAAGCCACAAAGTATCTTTTTCTTCGTCTCTTCTTCCTTACATCCTTAACCGTCATTCGCATAACTTGCTAATATCTCCCTCTGCTATTTTCCAAATCTCCATAAAATAGTATCCCTGAGCTTCGTCCTCACTAGCCCCACCTCTTCAATCGTTGCTGATAACGTTAGTTTTATTAGCCTTGCCAATCTCTCGTAACCTTCTCTTTTTCTTTTCCCACCTACACAGATAAGAATTAGCCCAACCAAATTTTCCGATTCGGATATACCTTTATCGACAGAGCGGGTTAAAATATCCAACCCTTCCTCGAGTCTCCGAATTATCCTTAGGCGAAAGTATCTCAAAATTCAAATCCGGTACAGTGCTTGCCTATTTCTATCCTTGCTCATAAATCAGTACAATCTTCGTGCTTCTTCACGCATTTTAAAACTTTGTAGAAACGGGGCTTCTTCAAGAGAACATTTCGACAGAACTTCTTCAAATTTGAAGTTTCTATTTAACTAGGAACAAACCAACCCAAGACTTATTGTATCAGACAGCGAAGCTTTCGCCACACGAACAGAGATATCCATGATAGGCGGGTCGGGTAGATCCATGAGACCATTAGTTCTTCTGCTCGTTCTTCTCGCCATCACTCCAAGATTTGACAATGTCGCAGAATGTCACCTAGTTTTTGAAGCCCTGGTTTCTGAAAATATCTCTTACTCGAGTACTCGTTTATATTATACAAAAGGAGGACAATTAGAACATCGTCAGCAAAACGAGGTAAAAAGGAAAAAATGAAATGGTGTGTTCCATGAATAACTTAGGTTCAATCCAAACAAACATACAGAAAAGAACACTTCTCATCTTCTTCATCACACGCCACTCCTTTAACGCCTCTTAATTGCAAATTATGGCTGATATTATTTACGAGTTTTGGCTAATAAGTACGGCTGATTTACATTTGGTATTTGGCTGAGTTACATTTGGTATTTGGATGAGTTACAATTTCTGGCCTATTATTGAATATAATTTGTCTAATACGGCTGAGTAAAATAGTCAAATAGAGATACGACCGACTACTTGATCTTCGCGATACAACTCAGTTATGTTATATAAAATTATAGTGTTAAGGTGTACTTGATATTATAATTATTAATAACGACTGATTTACGAAGTAAAAAATTGCTATAATTTTGTCTATAATTGCTGACTTATGGTTTAACTATGACTAAACTATGACTAATTACTCTATACGGCTGGTTAACAAAACTTAACTTCGACTTATATGGCTGACTACTAGTTTTGTAATGCCTGCGTATCTTTAAACGACTGATTTACGAATAAGAAGTTTGTATTATACGGTTGACTTACGTGTTATGGCTAATAATATTTTCTTTAACGGTTGACGTTTGGATATAATACGACTGATTTAAATTTAATGTTTGGCTCTAGTTACTATTTCGGACTAATTTATTGATATAATTTGTCTAATACGGCTGAGTTATGTTTTAATTATGACCGTGTATTGAAACAAAGAGATGTCAAATGATATTACATTAAGACAACTCGAAAGATTACAAAGGCTTGAAGCCGATCGAACGATCTACTGAAGACACAAACGCCAAACTTCCATCGACGACTCACCTCCAGTTCTGTCCACCAAAATTATATTCCCGGAAAATAATGGAATCATCAAGTCTGGGAATATAATGGCTAGTGGATGGTGAGTGTGAATTTTACCGGTTTTACCCCTCGATTTTCATTCGTTTTTCGTTAGTTTAGGATGCATTTTAGAGTCTCTAGGTAGCATTTGCATGTTTTTCATCATTTCAGGTGAGGAATTGGAGTTACAAGAGAATTAGACCAAAAGGAACCAAAATAAGCCATAAAAGAGCAAATTAGACATAAACCAAGTTTAATGAGCTTTTTAGGAATTGGAGTTACAAGAGAGTTGGACCAGAAAAAGCCATAAAATAACAAATTATACTTAACCCAAGTTTAATGAGCTTTTTAAGGCCTTTTTCCTTTGTAATATTTTGGCTCCTATAAAAAGGGAGTCAAAGTGAACTAAAACCCTAATTTTTATTTCTTAGTTTTAATTTTTCTTATGTTAGAGATGTAGCCTCTTTTTCTCCTAAGTTTTATTTGCAACATTTTGATTTTCATTTACACTTTTCTTCTTTGATTTTCTATTGCATTTTTTTACTTTGATTTCTTTCTTTGATTGTTTATCTTCTTTTGATTTTTATTTTCGGTTACTGTTCATCGGCACTGTTCATTGCGTACTGTTCATCCGATTTACTGTCCATCTGATTCACTATTCATGTGTACTGTTCATCGTTCGATTTTTAGTAATAAATCATGTCTAGAAACTATCAAATTGTTCTAGGCATGATGTGTGAGTAGTCTTTTATAGACTTATGGATTAGGGGTTAGATTGATAGGGTTTGGATTGCTAGAAATGAGTTAGATCTATAGTAGAAATGATGTTCTCGACTTGTTTATGAGCTTAATGCTAGATTAGGAATAGCTAACCAAATCTAGATCTATAGGAATATTATCACCCCAGAGGTTCTTGATAGGATTCCAGAATTAAGTAATAGGTTGTCAATCGATTCTTTCCAAGGGATTGTTTAAGTTATCGATTGATTGTTTATTATGGAATTATGTCTAATGCTTTCTAATATTGCTTCATTGCCAAAGGATTGTGTAATGGTAGGATTAGAAAAGGGATTAGTTACGCGATGCCTAGACTTAGTAATGGGAGTTGTTAGTGACAGACAAACCCCTTTCGTGTTGCCTAGACTTAGTAAACCAAACCATCACACCACCATCTTCCCTATACTTCATTGATAACCAAACCATCACACCACCACAAAATACATGTTTATCAGTGGAAAGAAATGGAGCTGAGTGGTCGATGAAGCTTTGGAGTTTGGTTCTTTGTAGACTCCATGAGAAAACTCTTCTGAAGGTAGGGTGAGAAGGTGAGAGAAAAGCCAAGAGAAAGAGTCTAGGGACAAAATGGTCAAGAACGAGGATTTTGTTTGATTACGGCGAAGAAACACATCTCCCTTTAAAGACGAAGTAGAAGAGAGAGAAGACAAAGAGGATGTATTCTACCTCGGTAACGTAATAAATTATCAATAACCTCATAATTATATTACCTATCATTTAATCTGATGATAATGCTCAGACGTACTCTACCTCGGTAACGTAATAAGTCACCATAACCTCGTAATACAAGTGATTTACGGTTATGTACAATGTTAAACAAATTTCAACACATTCTTTCACTTTTAATACTCCACCTCATTTTCTCTTTCCTCCACATATTAATTCAACACATATTCAACTTTTATACTCTACAATGGTTTTGTTTAATAAAATTCAACACTCTACCCCACTATTTTTCTTCTATATTTTAGATTTTCTTATATCTTTGTTATGAGTTATGAGTTGAGTTATAAGTTATGAGGTGGTTGAGTTATGAGTTATAAGGTGGTTGAGTTATGAGTTATGAGGTGGTTGAGTTATGAGTTATGAGGTGGTTGAGCTATGAGTTATGAGTTATGAGGTGGTTGAGTTATGAGTTAGATAGTTTTTATTTAACGGTTGAGTTATCTAGTTTTTATTTTCTTTGTGGTTGAGTTATGAGTTAGATAGTTTTTATTTAAGGACTGAGTTATGACTAGACATATTATTGATTTTTCTGTGTCCAAATCAAATAAAACATATTTATATTTATAGAGTAAAAAATTGATGAATTTTGATATAACTTTTATAAATAGAAATAATATTTTATTATGAGATAATGTACCTCAAATTATTGGGTGAAAAAAATATCAAGAATTACAACAACCAATAGCAATGTAACACTTGTCATTATCTTATCTATTTTTAACCATAAAAAAATAGAAAATCATATTCAAGATGTGTTGAATAAATTCAACACTCTTTTCCCTCCTTGTCATTCAACACTACCATTGTATTAATTAAACATGTTGAAGAAATTATTCAACAACCCATTGAAAGTATTTCCATAGCCTCACAATAAGTCATCATACCTACGTGATAAGACATCTCGTGATAGGTCACTTGCATTTCATTTATTATTTATGTCATCATAATAGGTTATCATACCTACATGATAAGACATCTCGACTTATATTCCAATATTTTTTATGGTATATGGTTAATGTATCAATATAAAGCTGAAAACAGGCTGTGTTGTACGACTAACTTACAGATTGACATTACAAACTATAATTGACGTATACGACTGACTTACAAACTGAATTACATCTATGTCTCTTGACGCACAATGTAATTCAATCTCCTCCACTAAGAACAAACTAACGTTTAACTCGGCTGTTAAGTTCTAAATACGAAACGACAACATTTCAGTTACTTACCTTGGTAAGTAATAAGACATCATTTGCCTATAAGTACGAGATAATAGTTGTGTGATAAGACATAGACACACAATAGGACATTATAATTACAAATTAAATTTTTAATATTATATTCTTTAGAATCGTTTTAATATTTCTTAATTGAGGGATTTTTTATTTTTTTACAAGACTATGCAATGTAAAAACGAACTACAACCCAATCACGGCTGACTTCTATTTTAAATTCGGCTGAGTAATGATTTTAAGTATTTACTGAACTACAAACAAACTTATAACTCAGTCGGATGAGCACTTGAAAACAAACGTCCAAGAAAAGAACACGCATGTTCTCATTGTAAGAAGAGTGGGCATAATGTGAAAACTTGTCCGATGTAATTATCGCAGACACTACTGAAACTCAGTCGTATCATAATTTGTATGTTTTTGTGATAAAGATGAGTTATGTTATAATTATGGCTGAATTTCTTATTAATTAAGGCTAAGTTACTCATAACTCATCTGTTAAATAGATTATTCGATAACGTTTCATGTTTTATCGATATAAGTGCTCATCCGTACTATTACCTCGGTAACGTAATAAGTCATCGTTTGCCTCTTAAGACGACATAATAGCTGCGTAATAGGACATCATAGCCGAATTGTAATGTATAGTGTTAATGTGGTAATATTTAGTATATTAATATGACTGATTTAATAGTAAGTTAGGCTGATTACAAAGTATTATTTTATCTTAAACGGTTGGGTTGCATTTTATAACGACCGATTACTCTAGAAAACTTATTTTAATATTTACTATGTAAATAATAAAATGTTTACGGATTATGGATTAAGGCTGAGTTATGATTCAATTACGGCTGAGTTATGATTTATAGCTGAGTTATGATTTAATTACGGCTGAATTATGATTTATAGCTGAGTTATGATTTATTACGGCTATCTTGTAGTATTATATTTTTCTATATCACTCGATATAGACATAAAATGATAAAGAACCAGAGTTGAAGCCGTCATTAACCAAATAAAAAATGATAAGTATAGTCATCTCCTAGGTAGATAAGTAGAATTCATTCAAGCTAAACATAAAGATAATAGTTATGATCCTATTATCGAATTTGTTAGGATTTTTGGAGAAGAGAAGAACAACTTCCAAGTACCAGAAACATATTTGACATATGTCAGAACTATTTGGCCCTCCGACGCATTCGAGATATTTCCCCCAAATATACACAAACTTTAAAAGCCATAGAGCATTTTTCTGCGCCTTCGTCTTCCTTATATCTACAACCGTCATTCAGATAACTTTATAATATCTCCATCTCATGTTTTCCACATATCCAAAGAGGATTATACTTGACCTTCGTCCTCAATAGCCTCACCTCTGTAATCGTTGATGACAGCGTCCATTTCATTAGTCTTGCCAATTTCTTGTAACCTTCTCTTTTTCTTTCCCCACCTAGACAAATAAGAATCAGCCCAAACACATATTCTAGCTTCAGTTATACCTTTATTAGCAGAGCGAGTGAATAGATCCAACCCTTCCTCTCGTCTCTGAAATCTCCTTGGGGTAAAGTAATTCAAAAGTCTCATACGGTACAATGCTTGCCCATTTCCATTCATGCAAAGCGCCTTCATAAATCAGTAAAATTTCTTCTTTCTTCACACGTTTTAAAATTTGGAATAAACGGGACTTCTTCAAGAGAACATTCCGAAAAAACTTCTTTAGATTTGAAGTTTCTATTTAACTGGGAACAAACCAACCCAAGCCTTATTGTATCAGACAGTGAAGTTTCGCCACACGAACAAAGATATCCATTATAAGCGGGTCGCTAGATTCATGAAACCATTAGTTCTTCTGCTCGTTTTTCTCGACATCACTCCGTGATTTGACATTGTCAAAGAATGTCGCCCCTCCCTCGGACCCCTAGTTTCTTCAAATATCTCTTAATGTTTTTACTTGAGTACTCTATACAATTGGAACATCGTCAACGAAACGATGTAAAAGGAAAAATCATAACGCATGTCTTGAAGAAGCACTAGTTACGAAAGAACAAAACTCAGCCGAGAATTAATCTAAATATCTTAAATAAATCATAACACAACCTTCAAATAAAAACAAACTCAGAGGAGAACTAAATAAAACTCAGACGGTATATAACTTAAACTATCTTTCGTATAAATCAGTCACGTCTGACTTGTATTGTAATAACGACACATATCTTTTTATGGTTGAGTTATTCTTTACGGGAGATTAACAGAATATAATTTTTTCTTACACGACTAATTTGTGAGTTTATTACAGATGAGTTTAATTATGGCTGGCTTAATTATGGCTGACTTCTGTTTGATTATGGCTGAGTTGCTAAGGTTTATTGGGTGAAAAAAGAGGTATAAAATGATATTTCATTAAGACAAATCGAAATATTACAAAGGTCAAAAGCCGATCGATGGATCTACAATAGGCACAAACGCCAAAGCGCCATCGACCACTCAGCTCTAGTTGCAGCATCTGCCTCCGCCCCAGGTTCTGTTTTCAATAGATCAGACTGCAAATCTGACAAATTAAACTTTCATTTCTTGACGAAATAACAAACTTATCTGAGAGTTGGAAACCGCCAGAGCTCGGATGGATAAAATGTAACGTAGATGGGTCCTTCACAAACTCCGGTGACCTCGCAACCTCCGGATGGATTTGCAGAGATGAAATATGGGCGTTCATCCGTGCAGGGCAGGAAACAGGAGCCAAAACGAGAAACGCTACAGAAGCAGAATTTCAAGCTTTATTAGCAGCAATGAAAGATTGTTATTCTAAGGGTTACGATGGGATTATTTTCGAATCAGATTCAAAGAACATAATCGATGCAGTATCAAAAGAATCGATCGATTTTACCTTGCAAAACTGGATGGGAGATTTTGAGTTTTGGAATCGAAAATTCTCCCGCGTACGATTCATTTGGACAAAGAGACATGCGAATAATGCGGCTGACTGTCTCGCTAAAGCTCAAAGGCACTCGTCTAGGGTTCAATGTTTTTACGATAATGTCCCTGATTTTCTATTTTCTATTTTACTTGCTGATTGTAGAACAATTTAAGTTTAAATGCTAATGGTTAGATGAAAAAAAAAAACTTTCATTTCTTGACAATCTATAGAGAGATTTGGATGATCCACGACCCAACGGTCACTGTCTTAAAGCTAGTATAAATCGGTACAGATACAATGACAAGTGCCCGTCCATGGGTAAAGATACAATGACAAGACAATGATAATCGAGCAGTGTATCGGAGAAGTCATTATCAGACTCCATGAGAAAGTCCTTTTGAAAGTAGGGAGAGAAGGCTAGAGAAATGACTAACAAAACGAAGGGCAAGATAGAATGAAGAGGAAGAGAGAGAATATAAAGACGAAGAAAAACGAAATTAAATAGTGGAATAGAATTCCTATTCATCGGATTGATTATAGAAAACGACACAAGATGATGATACTAGTTCTTATAATCAACGACACTATATGATAATCAACGGCTGATATATGGATACTAATTTATCTTTAAAGGTTGAGTTATATTTTCTTTACGACTGAGTCAGTTTTGACTCATAACTCAACCTTTTTTGTAAAAATTACGAAACGAGAGTGATTCAATTACTTACCTCGGTAAGTAATAAGACATCACAACCACATTGTAATATTAAATAGTAATATTATATTAAGGGAAGTTGACTGAAATAGCACACATTTCAATCGAAATGACTACATCCATACAAATCTTTTTTTTATTACTGCGATTTTTTAAATGCCCAGCGTGCCCTTGTATTACGTTGTGACAAAAAACGTATTTACAGGAATGCCACTCGCCACGTAAGAATTTGCTGACGTGTATTAGTTAACCCAGCCGTGAAGCGCTACTCACTACGATACAACTGAGTTACGTTTACGTTTCAGCAGACTTATGCAACGCGTGCGATTCTAGTAATATTACAACTTTTATGCGCACATAAGTCAGTTGCACGTGACCGCCTACTTATGTAAATCTGGCCGATTTATGCGATCAAGGCTGACTTACGGACACAAGTTACAGTTAACTTATACATCGTCGGACTGCGTTATCCAAAATACGGATGAGTAGTAGATATCTTTTGGCCGAGTTATTTTTCTACAGCTGAGTTGTTGTTATCTCTTGCCTGAGTTAGTTTTCTCCGGTTGCTTTAATCATCATCGGATGACTGAGTTATTNGCTGCTTTAATGATCATCGGATGACTGAGTTATTAAATCCATGCCTGACTTATATGATGTTTTATAGCTGAGTTATTTTTACTTAGCCTTTTACAGTTGACTTATTAGCGAATATTAATTACTAGAATAACATTCACATTGCGGCTGTTTTACGTTGTATTTGTTGGCTGGTTTATCAAGCTGAGTTATGTGTTCGCATGTCGGCTGACTTGCTGATTTGCCATGTCATCATCCATGTCATCAGTTCTTATTTGTCATGTCATAATTTAAAATTTTTAAAAGTTATATGAAATAAACCCCACTGATGCTGTTGTTGTTGCTGCTGCTCTCTCGTTCTACGTAAAACAANTGCTCTATATCAGCAAATCTATGAGTTATCTGCCGGTGCACTTCAGCAGATATGCTCTGCTCTATACAAGCAGATCTATCAAGCATGGTAGCTGTTAGAGCCTCCCCTGTCGCGGCTGAGTTTATATCCGTCTTCTCCTTCTGGCCCTCCACATGAGCAGCTTTCTTCTTCTTATTCTCCGTCCTCTCCTTCTGGCCCTCCGCATGAGCAGCTTTCTTCTTCTTACTTTTCTTTGCTGGTAGCTCAGGCTCACACGAAA
>OVAO01000007.1:0-47957 GCA_900406285.1 Biscutella auriculata
TCGGTCCAGATGTTGCGGACGATGGAACGGGCAAGGAGAGCGATTGGACCGGTCAAGTTGATCGGTTCACCTCTTCGGGAGGTTAAGAGCGGGCAAGGAAAGTGGGTGGACCGGTCTAGGCTGACCGGTCTAACTGATGCGGATCACGGACCGGTCACGGTACCGGTTTGGCTGACCGGTCCACTTCTACGAAAGTAGAGCTCAAGTCCAGAAATGCACCAAAGCGCTCCAAAAGACTCCAAAATCGCTAAGGTTGGTTTCCACACCTGAAATAAGAAAAAGAGATGCAATGCAACCTAAAAGACTCTAAATGTAATCCTAAACTATAACTAAACGAATGAAAATCGATCTAAAAACCGGCTAAAAACAAGGTATATCAGTAGCGCTTCATGAGAATAAAAGACGAGGCCGAGAAGCGCCTTGTGAAGAAGTAAATCGTGGTCGAGTAGCGCTTCGTGATAATAAAAGACAAGGCCAAGCAGCGACTCACAAAAAAGGCTAGTGATTTCGCTATAAGAGATAAAGGGTGCAGACCCCTAGCGAAGGCAAATATATGCTTTCAAAACAAGTATGAGCCGAGTCAATCCTCAAGCAAAGGAACAAGCTTGGTCAATCGGGGCAAGGATAGAAAGGTTCGAATCAATTTTCACCTTAACCTGGCTATGTTCATTTCACAAGCAAAGCAATAAAAGCCAAAAGTACAGAAAGTACTAGGTTGGCAAAAAACTAAGGACAACCCAGATTGAGATGCAACGCAGCGAGAAAACATTTCAATAAGAGAAAAGCCGACATATTCTAAAGGCACAGAGGCTGATCAGACAATATACAAAAGACACAAATGCCGAAAAAAAGAAGAAGAGAAAATACCAGCGAGCGTCGAAGGCGAGGGTGACATCAACACCGAGAGTAACATCCTCCGCATCAAGGTTGTTGCGCCCCAAAGATGTCGCATCTGACACCTCGCCATCGTTAACCGCCAACCGAACGACAACACTATATAAGGTGCCCTCTAAGATCCAGAGAGGACCCCCTCGGATGGCACCACGACGGGGCTCTGGAAAATCTCTGGGACCGGAGTCGGTGGGGGACGCAACGCTAGAACCACCCCGACCTCCGATCCCAGAATACGGTGACCGCTATCACGGTCATCGTATCCATGTAAGTTAGGATACCATGACAAGTGATCGCCGATAAGTATGAATACCGTGACAAGAAGGGCGAAGTCAGGAAAACACCCAGAGAGAAGCAACGCCAACCACATAAAGGCGTCAAGGATGTCGTTGTGAAACTCCATAGAAAAACCTCTAGAGAATGAGCGGAGACCAGAGAGGAGAAAATCAAGAGACCAAAGAGGAGGTGCGTCCATTTTTAACCCTCAAGGGGTATATAAAGAGAAGGGGAACAATAGTTCCCAAGAAAAGCTATAGGCAGTTAAAAGCGCAATTAAAAGCCTTAGTCAAAGTAAGTCGTAATTACGCAGAGATAGGGTAGAAAAAGGAAAAGCAGTTTCCAACGTTAAAAAGTATTTAAATGCCCCTAAAAGCAGTCGTAGAACAAAGTAAGGGCCCGCGACCTAAAATAAAATTTAACGGTAAAGGAAATCAAGGACTCGGGTCAAGAGGAGCATGCTGGGCCTCAGCAAGTATGGGCCCTAACTCGAGAGAAGTCCAGATCGGAATAGCAGAAGCAGCAGTAATCTAATCATCAGCCTCCTTAATCTTCTCAGTAGGAAGTTTCAACAATTGAGCGGGAACCGCAACTCTCTTCTTGGCAAAAGTGTGGAGGTACTCCTGAAACCCGACGTGATGAGCCTTCTTTAGTCTAATCTTGACAACTTAGTTCTGAATGGAGAAGTAATTTCGGACCTGATCAAAGACCTTGGACCAACTCTTCGATCTTAGCAATACAATGCTCGCTAGAGGCCAAGCAAGTTTCATAATCATTGATCAGCAGCTGAGAACTCTACCCGCTGGAAAAGAGAGAGTGTACACGAACCTCGACTTCGGCGAGCAGGCCCTTCAAGCGACCCACCTCCAATATAGATGTCTCCTTCTCCGATTCGGTAGCCTAATCTCGAGCCTCACTCTTCTTTAGAAGCTCCTTGAACCTCTCTAAAACTCCCGCATAGGAGTTGGCCTTATCCGCCTCAATCTTTGCCAGATCAACCCAAAGTTACGACTCTGCGAGAGATTCCCTCAAGACATGGACTTCACTTTCTAAAGATTCAATCCGCTCTCGAGCACCAGACGCGTCATCAACAACAAAAAATCTTAGAAGAAATAGCAGAGGGACCATGTTCATTGCCCGAAATCCCGCGAGCATGGAGCAGCTATCTTTCATAACCACCAGATATACGGTTCTACACAGACGCAACCTGATCGAGAAAAAAGAGAAGAGATAAGGTTCTCAGTGACTCAGTAACAAGAAAACGCAAGGGGGGTCGTCATTACCTGGCCAAGACGATGAGCGAACTCGCGAAAGCATTCCCAATCACGAAGATCACCAATTGGTGGTGTGTGAGTCACGTCACCATCAACAGCTCGAATTAGCGCAACACAAGCCTTTGTAACCTCGTTGAAAGGTTGATCAGTCTTCCAATGGATCTTAATAGAATAGTTCGCAAGAGCATCATCGGGCAAACAACGAGGTCGCTTGGATGCATCAGCGACCGTGCTAGCATTAGGATCCAGAACGTACTTCTTCGCCCTTCCAGCCCCATCATCTATGCGAGGTGTTGGTAAGGAACTGCGTTTGGACCTCGAGTTGTTCTTACGAGTTGAAGGCAAGATAGTCGAATCATCAGCGTGCTCAGCACTAACGAAACGTGCACGACGCCTCGTTGAACTTGACGAAGCAATCTGCCGACTTCTCGCATGTTTTGTAGAATGGGTAACTTTGAAAGAAGTTGTCTCATCATTCTTCGCAAGTTTGAGTAGTTCGTAAAGAGGAATGGCGGAACCCCCTAGAAGCAGAACGATTTAAGATCATATTAAAGTCGACTCCAACGGTTGTCAAGCGAAAGAGAAAAACATATACCAGAAGAAAGTCGAGCGAGAGTACGACACCAAGGGGATTGAAAAAGCTCTAGCCAAGTCCTTTCCGCTAGAGAAAAATGGAATCCTCGCTTTGCTAGGAGTTTGGCGGTCTATCGATATAAATGTGAAAAATTGCCAAATCAAGATGAAAGTAACGGTTAAACCATGACAGAAAGATAGGGCAAGTGGGGAAAGAGAAGATGAAGGAAGATTACCGAAATCAAAGAAGTTCCATCTTGCCATGTACTTGGCGGATGGGTCGAGACCCGAAGGTCCAGGGGGTAACTTCAACTCGAAGAAACCACGAATCTAGGGGTTGATGTTGAAAATGGTCAATGACTCGAAGGTCCATGGGGTAACTTCAACTCGAGCTTCCGCAACAAGAATAAAGAAACCGACGATTTGGTGAATCGCGGATGACATAAGTTGGAAAAAGGCTAACTTCCGCCGCTGGCAATATGTGACGAATAAGTCGGGAAGTGGAAACCACAAAGGAATCACGATTCAGACGTTTTTGAAAATACAGCAGTGTTCGCATATTTTAGCGATTGTCTCTTCTGTCGAAAGGGATCTTCCGATCGACGTATAAGTGTGATGTAAACCTTCCTCTTCGGAACACCTTCGTGCGATAGAGGGGACACAATCAGTTGGTTCACCATGTAAAAGATTCTGGGGAAATATCTCCTCTCCCGGACTTATCTAGGATAATCGCTCCAGTATTCGCCGGCGGATGTCGAGAGGAAGAAGGGGCACTCCCTTCTCTAGGCGATAAATGTGAAGCGATTCGCCCCTTATGATAGCACCGAGACATCGAAAAACGAGAAAGCAAGATGAAAAAAACCAAATACCATCGAAAAGTTGACCAAGGAAATCGCCGAGAATGGAATAGAAGCAGTAAAGACCTTGGGAGAAAATAATCTAGGGAAGAAAGAACCTCTATAGCATTAAATGAGGTCTGACAAAAGGCGAAGAGCAGCGAGATACACAGAGATACGATAACTCGCGAGAAAGATCCAAGGAAGTCAAAGAGGCACATATTCGAATCTCAGCCCAAGCTGAAGGCCCAACATAGGGTCTCGCCTCGTCAAAGCCCGCTCAATAAGCTCGAAGCGCGCAACCTCGATGCAGCGGAGTTTGAAAGAGTGGGTTTATTGTTGGTACCCTATTTGCACCAGATCAAAGACAGGCCTAAGACCTGAATCGACCCATCAGCAAAACGGTCAAAGGAGAGAAAGGCCTGCAATGGAGAGATCCAACGGGCCCAGAAGAGAATAAGCCCAACAGCGTACGCGTGAGAGAGATGCGCAAATCCCGGTTTAAAGGTATAACATTAAACCGAACATTTTTCACTATAAATAAGGAACAATGTCGTACGTGAGTGAGAGTTCGCTATAGTAGAGAGATTATAGACTTTAGAGCATGTATTTCGAGGCTTTCGTTTGACCTCACTTGTAATCAGATCCCGCAATCCGAACTCGACTAGACGTCGAACGTAGCTCCCGACCTCACAAACGATTGTGATATAAAACGTCGACCAGTTCGGCTCCCCTTGAACAGACACTTCACTAACACTGACTTTCAGTTCGCGAAGTCATTTTATCTTACTAGCAACTAACCTTTGACATATTCACATTCACATCCTTTACATTTCCAATATTTACTTTGAGTATTCTCGTTTCTGCTTTTGGTTTATACTAATCCTAATATTCTACGTATGTTCTAACTGAATTAACGCTTAAATTTTATCTTATATTCCTTGTAATTTTTTCTGAAACCAACACACTATAAGAACCACAAGTTATTTTTTATAGCCTCCTTTTTGTTAGTGATTTGAAGTGCTCAGATTCTGAAGTTATCCATAATGTTTGACTTTTATCTCATGAGTCTGACTCAAATCAATACGGAGAAGTCGTCCACAATTACAAAACATACTTCTTTCCTTCTATACTTTCGATTTCCATAGGCCCTATCGAATCAATGTGAATTAAATCTGGTATTGTCATTGATTGTATGTTAGAGATTTTCTTGTGTTAACTTTGACATGTTTCTCTTTGTTGCATGGTTCATAGACCATATCATTGTTAAAAAGTTTTGTCAATCTCTTTCCGTTAATGTGCTCAAGTTATTCATGCCACAAATTTAGATCATATTTTGCACTAAAGCATTTTATTGTGTTCTCCCACACACAATAGTTGTTTATGACCTTATTCTTTTCAAGATGTCATTTTTCGTCTCCATTAGTTGCTCTACAATCAATAGAGGTGAAATCTAATGTTAGTTTTTCGTCACATAGGCGACTTATAATTAAATTTAATTATTAAGCTTTGTATGAGGTAGATATTAATTAGTTGTGGTAGTTCAACATCACAAATCCTCCTTTTTCCTTCAATGATTATTGATCATCCATTTTAAAAGTAAACTTTTTCTCTATATATTGATTTAATATTTTGGAGGTGCGCATAAGTTTCTATTATGTGTTGTGAACATCAGCTACTTAAGCACTAGAGACTTGTTTCCTATATATCCATTTAATAAGAAAATCATGTTGCATATGATTCCAAAACCTCTAACGTAGTTGCATTTCAGGGGCCAATTGTTTCACAAAATTGTCTCCATCCCATTTGATAAAAATGCATAAGATATTAGATGCTTGGGGTTTTGGCTTCGGATATGAGATCATGATCAGGTCAAAAAAATTATTTCTTTTGCTTGGGGTCTTTATATTCTTAAGACGCACTTATAGTCGTTGATACATCACCCAACTTATTTTACATGTTCAAAGATTATAATGGTTATTTATTTGAATTTATATCACTTTCCATCTGATTTAGTTCACATTTCAATAAATTTAATAGATCTTGAAACCAAAATTCACTTGTCAAATCATAATGATTAAACCAAAATTACATTTTTTTTTTTGTCAATTTATATAGTTATAATGGACTGAACTGAAAATAAATTTAAAAGAGAGGATGAACAAATGTTTCCACGAAAAATCAAAATCTCGACCTGATAATTAATACTGTAAAGCGAATAACTATTGAACTAATGATTTTTGTTAACTACATATTTTTGTTAGATTGCACTTTTTAGTGGAGTAATATGTATAACCGTGAAATGTAGATTAATTTCAAAATTATAATTTCCTTTGTTTCTTGGTGTTCTCAAACCATACAGAAACCAGTTATGTAATAGATAATTGTTTAAGGGTTTTAAGCCTAGCTCTTAAGTAATAAGTATATGGCTATTGAAAGAATAGTCTATATATATTTTTCATGTGAATTATTATATTAAACCATGAAGAAACAAAAGGTGGAATACAATAAAATACGTAGTTTGCGACTATGGCTTTAGCGACTCCACTGTGACTAAAAGACGTAGTCGTAAATATTTAGTTGCTGATGGAGACAGTTGCTCTTTAGTCGTATTTTGATACTAGTGTTAGACTAGTGTACGACTACGTTGGTCCGTCGCAAATTTGCGACTACTATACAAGTCACAGAAACGACGTAGTCGCACATGAGTAACAAACTTTGGAAACTACATTGCGACTAGTCAAAGTAGTCAAAATTGTTTGTGACTACATTTGCAACTACTCATATCGTCTTAGATATGTGGTCGATGTGTAGTCATAGATAAATGCGATAGATTTGCAACTCCGTAACCGTCTCTAATACAAATGGGATGTACTCACAGTAAAGACGTGGTGGATTTACAGAATTTTGCTACTCATCTGCGATAGTTGTGAAGCTATGCAGTCGTAGAATTTTGCGACTACGTTGTTGATCAGTAGTTGCAGATTTTGCGACTACACTGTGACTCATGTCGTGTTTTTGTATTTTTTTTTAATATAATTTAAATAATATATTTATTAAATTAAAATATAATTTAAAATAAAATCGAAGTTAAAAACGAAAATAAAATATGTTTTCAAGTTTAGAAAACGAAAATAAAACATAAAATCGAAACTGGGCTTCCTTTTTGGCGCGTCAACAATAAAAAATCAAAGTTTATATCAGAATTTGTCATCTTAAATTAAAAATATATATATAAAAACTTGCCAATTCTTCTTGAGTTCACATATAGGATTTATGGCCGGACAAGTGTATATGGGGATCTAGACCATCCCGCTGCGAATTCCGAGAGTTTGAAGCATTACTACTCCTCTCTCAGGATCCTCGGAGTCCCAATGTGGGCACATTTTGACCCACAAAGACTCCATAATCCACGGGAGACGTTTATCTTCTGTCTTTGCCCGAAGTCATTGCCTTTCATCCAGCGAACACAAGCTGTCTCAAACTCTTTTTGCATTAATCCAATAATAGTCGGATCCCAATGATTGCTACATATAATAAAAATATGTTTAAAAAGTGTAATTAAAATTGAAAAGTTATTAATTGTATAAAAAATAAAATGTACCGCGAAGTGGTGGAAGTAACGGTCATGGACTCATAAGGAGTTACAGTCCAACTGTAATAAGGACTGTCAAATTTTTCCTTCAGTAGGGTGGAGATGTCACGAGCTAAAACGTCATCATTCGATTGAACCTTAAATTTTATAAAAATTACATAAGTATAATTAAAATTATAAAATAATTTTCAATTTATTATTATATTCAAATTTATTAAAAATTATAATTCAATAATAATTTTAAAATGCATTTAATTTTTAAAAATCATTTAAAAATAAAAAATTGAGGTGGTTGCGGCGAAGTATGCTGACCCGAGGCAACTTTGCAGAACCGGGGAGAACCCCAACTCTAGTGAAAATCTCATCTCCGGTGAAGATCTCGGCAATGGGTTGCTCAAGGGCATTGGTAAAATGGCCTGGAATGGGAATTGAGCCATGGGCGGTGATGGGAAGAGTTGGGTCTGCATAAGTGGTGGCGGCCTCACTAGAGCGTCGGAGGCAGCGTTTTTCGGTGAAGCATTCGGTGGGAATGTGTAATCGGGACCCAACCGAGTCGAATTTGACAAAATCTTGGTGAGGGACGACCTCCACGCTTCCTTGCACTTTTTCCATATTTTCCGGCCATTTTCGCGGTTGATTAGAGAGGATTTGAGGATTTTGTTTCTTAAAATTGGATGAAAATGGTGGAGGAGAAGAAACTATCGAAGAAGATGCTTCAGATATGCGACTACAAGTACCGTCGCAGTGTAGTCGCAGATCCTAATGTATCGATAATTAATGTATACTAACATATCTCTAACCCACATAGGAAATTCTTTGTCTCTCTCCATACAAACTTCATCATCGAAAAGTGTTGGATACGTGAAAAGAATTTGAGCTTTGAATAGGCTATATATATTATAAACAACGAGATTAGACTTTTTATATCATATATATATATATATATATATATATATATATATATATTATTTACAACAATGCAAAGTACCTTGCAAGTGGCTGGAAGTAATCACTATTACATAAAACATATGCATGTGCGCAATGGTAATCTCTTTTAGAGAACATGTCTCCTCCACTCGATGATAAGAAGGATTTTACATGGGGTTTGGGTATTCCTGAATATCAATGTAGAATAGGGTAAATAAGGTTGTCGAACCAATCTCAAGTTGTGATAACGTACTAGTTATGTTGTGAGCTCGCTATGTTAGGTTGGAATCAGTAGGGGATGTCTGTCACTAAGAATCCTATTTAGAATACTAAAAGAAATAAGCAAATAAATAAAGTCAACATAAATTCAATGAAACTAAAGAAATTTAGATTCGGAAAATAAGGCAAGCATATGGACCAAGGCAATCAAAATGAGCAGTCAATTAATTTACAAATGATGTTTAATTTCACTATCTAGGTTTGTCTTATGTCTAAGAATTTCAATTTTAGATTAATTCACACTCGTAGTAAAAATCCCTTTACTAGTATATGAAATCTTAACAATCCCTTGAAAGAAATCAGAATTAAGAAGCAATTCACATTATTTCATGCAAAAATCTATCAACCTTTAAACAATCCCTTGAAAAGGGTCAATAAACAACATGATTATTTGGTTGGGGAATTTCATCGAACACCTTATGGGTTATTCCCTAAGTTCATAGATAAGGTGATCAATCAAATCTAAGCATTAAACTCAATAATCAAGCAGAAGACAATAATCTATTCAGCCCTAAATAGCAATAGCAATTAAAATCAACCCAGATCTAACCCTAATCCATAAGCTATGGAGACTACTCACACATTATGAACATAACACTTTGGGAGTTTCTGTTCATGACCTGAGAGATGTAAATAGGAAACATGAAAGTAAATCAAGCAAAGACAGAGAATTGAAAAGAAGAATTGCAATAGAAAATCAAAAAGCTACAAGAGTTCTCCAGAGAGAGAAAACTAGATTTGAAACTGAAAAATAATAGAATGAAACTAAAACCTAACTAGGGTTTTAGTCATTTTGGTTCCCTTTATATAGTTAGCCAAATTATACAAAGTAAAAAGACTAAAAAGGTCTAGAAATCGGGGTCTGGTACCGGTCAGAATGAATGGTACCTTAATCGGTATGTTGTTGCCGTCTGAGGTCTGGGGAGTGTACCGGTCACCAGATGTGACCAGTATCTTGGTCGGTACATGTCTTCTGAAAGCGTATGTCAGTTTTGATTGGTCACTAGGCATGATCGGTATCGTGACTGGTATGAGGCTTCCAAAAGCTTATGTCCATTCAGATCGGTAACTAACGATATGTCGACCAGTGTGCCCATAGGTCGGGTCTTCGTGCAGTGCACCAGTGAAGGGCACCGGTCTGGCTGACTGGTATGCTTTCCAGGTTTCTGAGACTTAGGCTGATTTGCTCTTTGATCACTCCTTTTTATCTAATCCTTGTATGATTCCAACTCTGCACCTGAAATGTCATGTGCATGCAAACTGCAATCTAAGACACTCTAAATGCATCCTAAACTAATGAAAATACGAATGAAAACCAAGTTCAAAACCATCAAAAACACAACACATCACTCGCACGACCTACATGGCTGAATATATCTAGTATACCACCAAAAGGATAAACATGGGTTTCACCTTCGTCAAATCTAGTTGACTTATACATATATGAACACACTATTAAAAATTACGAATATAAAATTACACATGTTTACAAAAAAACTACCTTGTTTTTGTTTGTGTATTCATGACAAAGTAGTGCCCAGAGAAATAAGAAATTTCGTCATTCACATACGATTCCACGATTGATCCAGCTGCATATCTTTTGTTTTTCACCTTGTTTTTCAATTTCTTAAAAACATTTCGAATGGATACATCCACTTGTACTGTACAAGCCCACCAAGTTCAGTTTCGTACGACAGATGTATGGGGAGATCCGCCATTACATCAAAAAAACCAGGTGGAAAGATCTTCTCTAAATTGCATAGAATTATGACTATGTTTCCATTCATAATTTGCACCCGGTTTTGTTGCAGAGATCTTGATCACAAGGCCCGGAAAAAGCTTTCATTTCCTACTGTATAAGATACATTCATTCATCATTAGTATTACTTTAATTAATATATATGTAAGATATTTTCTAATAATATTAAATGTACATACTGGATAAAGCAAGATGTACGTTTCGAGGTAAGAGTTTCGCAATAATGAATGAAAACAACCACTTCATAAACATGTAACAATCGTGTATCTTCATACCTGAAAACTTCCCTTCATCCATATCGACACAAGTAGCTAGGTCTGAGGCATAACCATCCGAGAATCTGACTTTATTTTTGACACATTCCAATAACTGGTCATTGACAACTAGGGACAATCGAATGATAAGAATAAGAGCTCTTTCTCGAGCATCTAGATGCAACTCTTTCCGTGCACATAATTGGGCCAAATATGTTCTTGCTTTCTTTGTGTCTTTTGATTTCTCGTCATTCATCACAGTGTGCAAGATGTTATAAAAGAAATTCTTCTCTATATGCAAGACATCAAAATTATGTCGTAGATTTAAGTCCGTTCAATATGGCAACTCCCAAAATATGTTTTCTTTGTGCCAATGATGCATCTTACCATATTCCGATTTCGTTACCTAGTGACCGTTCCCACCGTATACAGATGTTTTCTGTGGGTTTACTTGCATAATTTTCTCATAATAAACTTGGGAACCGGTCAGAGATTCATGTGGATAAAAATCCAAAGATTGTTTCCTTTTTAGGTTTTTTTATTCTTCCGTAATGGTTGGCCGAGAGGGAGATATCACCGGTGATAATCCAACCAACACGTATCCCTTCCATTTCGGAGCTGAAATGCTTTTGTATCTTCTATGCATATTGGACATGATAATCTACCGTGGGTCGTCCATCTAGTGGACCAAATCTCTTTTAACTCATCGATCAGAAGTTGAAGAAATACATCAAGACTCGCTCGTGGATGCTTCAACAAAAAAATCAAAATTGTCAACCACAAAAATTATGGACTCATATATATATCTGAGGGCAAGTTATACAGAGTCATAATCACAAGCCATAACAAATGATTATGTGACATTCCAAACGGATTAAATCCATCGTGTACAATCTAAGGTAAACATTTATTGCTTTTCCAACAAAGCTAGGATGTAGCTGTTGAAAAATTTTCCATTCCGCTGCATCTGATGGATGAATCATTGAACCGTCATCTGACTC
The DNA here is from genome assembly GCA_900406285.1 of Biscutella auriculata. Lineage (NCBI taxonomy): Eukaryota > Viridiplantae > Streptophyta > Magnoliopsida > Brassicales > Brassicaceae > Biscutella > Biscutella auriculata. Next base: position 11,666 of record OVAO01000007.1, read on the forward strand.
ATGCTTTGTGTGTCATCTCATTGCTTTAGCATTCTTCTCGGTTTGATACATTCTCTTTATTTTGTCCGCCACTGGCAAAAAATTTTGTTCGTCCATCGCAACACTTATATCTAGGTGCTTGACAGAATTTACATTCATCTAATGATTCATCTTCTTTCTAAACGATCATCAATTGTATGATATGGGACACCTATATTCCGCATATGTTTCTCTGTCTCGTAATATGAACTCGTCGCTTGGTTATCGGCTGGCAAAATCCTCGAAATTAAACCATCAACGCATTTCTCGCCCATATTAATATCTACCTTCAGGTTCATGTACTGAGCCGCTACAGATAACTGCGAATCTCCTTCATGACAACCATCATACAATGGATTTTTTATGCTTCCAACGTGTTGTAAAACTTTCTTGTCTCCTCGTTTGGTCATTCCTCCTCATTTGGTTCTTCTTGGTTTTGATAACTGTGATGAGTAATATGATCATCTTGGTTATTATTACTGACCAAATTTTTCTTTAAACGCATCATGAACCATCTCTACAAATGCACCCGCTTTATAACCAATATCTCCTTCATAATCACTATAATTTGGTTTATAATTGGTATTATAACTTGTTCTTAAATAACCATTCACTTCTTCCCCATGTATATACCAAATGAAATAATTTAGCATAAATCCTGTACTATATAAATGCGTCCAAATTTTACGTCCCGTAAGAAATTTTTCATTCCTGCAACTAACACATGTACAGTAAAACTTAAATCTGTTACTTTGCGCAATTGACTGATTGCTTGTCATATTCTTGAATTCTTCAACTCTGATAATAAACCCCCGCGGAAATGTTATTTTTTGCTCATTGATTCTTCGGTACATCCACTCTCTCGGATTCCAAGGATTTGTCATAACTTTTTTTATATCAATCTTTATGTTTTTTTCCTTTGAAAACCATGAAGCTTATGGGCATATATATAGACAATATTTGCGACTCCATTTGCGACTCTAGGGAAGTGGCAAAGGTTAGATACACCTTCCAAATCGCATTGTAAATGTTTTTTAACCACTTTTTGCAACTACATTGCGACTCCACATCAACTTTTAACCGTAGTCGCTCATTAGTCGTTAAAAATGTGACTTCGTTGCGACTACTGGTATATTGTGACTACATTTGCGAGTCCTGAGTTGCGACTACAAATAGTAGTCTTTATCTAGTCGCACAAACTGCGACTTCACTACTGTCGTCGCTAACATAGTCATATTAGGAAATAAACGTGAATTTCCCCCGAGCGAAATTAGAAAGAGGGAAGAAATAACACACACACAAATTTGTTAACAAGTTTGGCCAAACTTGCCTACGTCTTTGGATCCGCTACCGATCGTTTTATTAACCGAGAAAATATTACAACACTCGACTAACACAACCCAACCCGATTACATGAAAAATACTCTTGATTTTTTATAACATATATTTTGCCTTCTCAGTATTAAACTAAAGAGAAGACTAATATATATTCAGTCAAATGTAGTATAGTGGTTTTTTGTGAAGTATTGGGAATATGTCGAACAATAATTTGGGGGTTTGATTACACCACAAATTCAATGGAGAGAATGGCTAAGTCTAGGTGAAATAATTGAGATTGTTTTTGTCACTAAACGAGTCTATTGAACATTCAAGAATTGCAATTGAAACAACAAAGTCAACCTAAGTTTGAAAAATTCAACAAAAACGATTTAAAGAAACATAAGGAAAAGACTAAGCGAATTGACTAAGTTTATCCAATCGGGTGATCTAGTTCTTACGCATACTACTCAATAATAACATCAAAATGCTTATCCTTAATCTAGGAACTATCCGGTTTAGATAAACCCAATCCCTTGTTGAAAATCCCTTTGACAAAACATGCAAGTGTAAAATCTCTTGACTAAATGCATGATTCAACAAGCAATGAACTCTAGTCCGTGCAATTACTAAATGATCCTAGCACAATCCCTTGGTTAGGCTTCAAATTGTACTAAGATGATTCATTCGGGCATTTCGTCGAACACCTTCCGGGCGAGAAATGCCTAAGTTCTAGAATTGATTAGCTACTTTGATTCTAGATTTAAGCACATCAACAAAGTGAAGATATATAGATTCAGAGTCCTAAATAGTATGAACAAGCACTAAATCACCATAATCTACCTAATCCATTCACTTAGAAAAGTAACAAGTCACTAATCATTATTTCAACACAAATCATCAAAGCATAAAGCATAGACATAATGAAAAGAAGATGAAATTGCAAATAGAAATGATATTAAAACTCATAATCTTACAAAACACAAAGTAGATTAGAGAGAAAATTAGAAAAGTTCGGCTCTTTTTTTAATTTAGGGTTCCTTTCTATTTATAGAAGGACCCTTCACGAGAGGTTATCCCGATCAGAGAGATCGGGATTGTTCTACAAAAGTGAACGGGACCAATAGCATTGGCTCGACGTCAAGATAGGATCCCGATCTGGCTTATTGGAATAGAGTCCACCGGGATGGGCCTTTGATGTGGATCCTTAAGATCTGTCCCGATCTGGAATGATCGGGATCCCCATCGGGATGTATGCTCCTGCTTGGACTTAAGGGATGATCCCGGTCACTCTGACCGGGATTGCTGGCCAGGATCACGTTTAGGAAGTGGTTCTTTGTATTTTATTTGCCTAAGTCTCCAAAGGTTTCGCTTCTTGCTTGTTTCTCGTTCATTGCTTCGTTCACCACCTGAAATATGAATATGCGAAGCAAATGGACCTAAAGGACTCTAAATGCAACCTAAACCAATGCAAAACTAATGAAAACAAATCCTTAAAACGACCAAAAACACAACATATCAACTCCCCCAAACTTATCATTTGATTGCCCTCATGCAAAACAAATTCTAAGTAAAGAGAAGAGGTTAGAAAAACGAAAACCAAGCAATCCAAAATCCAACGATGAGAGTGTTTTCAACTAAGCACAACTACTTGTCTCATCATCTATGCCAAATTGCAATCCTCCATTATTACTAAGTCATAGCAATCCACTCAACAATCATAAGTTGCTTTCCTACATACATTCAATGATTTAGCGTGAAACATGACTGAAACTAAAACACAAGGCTTCATTTGGTTTGGTAGAAAGGGGACTCCAAGCTAAAGACAAGGTTCCACACGACATGAGGTTGTTTGTAATGCGGTTTCTCGCGGAGTGAAGAAATTATAGTAAAAGTGAGAAAGACAAAGAGCAATAAGGCATATCCTATTAAGCATCCATCTACCCCCAAACTTCAATCTTAGTCTACTCACTAATTCTTTCAAGGCTCACACCAATTTCATTCTTCATGAGGACTCTTTCCTTTATGCTCAATATTTGACTCTTCTTCTTTCCTTTGCATCTTTTCTTTTCCAAGGCAAATTTCTTTTAGATCTCTTTCTTTCTTTGTAATGCCTTCTTCTTGGAGTACAATGTTCTTTTCCTCTTATGTTTTGGGTCATAGCTAGTCCATTTGGTTTCCTCTTGAGGTTTCTTTTCGATTCTTTTTGGTGTTTTTCTTCTTTTCCCTATTCCAAACTTCTTCTTTTTATTCTCTTGTATTCAAACAACCCATATCAATAAGCAAGAACAATCTTAACCTACTCTTGAACCGAAAGATATCAAGTCCTAGATATATCCAAGCGTTTTTCACTTTCGTTCCAAGCTTATTCTACCTAGCTACCCGGATGGATGCTTCTAAATGTCGCTCTAAATCTTGCAAGATTTTACAAAATCATCAAAAACTGAACATAAGTAATGAAGCTCACAAATGTTTGGGCCAATGTAGTAATGGTGAGAGGGAATCATCCATAAGGTGAGGACGACAAGTCGAACCAATAGTGTTTCGGTTTCAATGTCCGGACATGTGCTTGAAATATTAGAAGCCATAAAACACAAGTGAAGTAGTTTGATCATGTTAATTATAAATCCAAATTAAAATTGCAATAATCATGAAATCTAGTAAGCTTCAATACCAAAGACAAAGATTTTTAAGTATCATGCTCTAAAGCTATAGACTTCAAGATGCTTCGAGGCTACTAGGCTAAAATCGATGATCGGGAATCCTAGGTGCTTTGGTTCTCTTATGAAAAACGATTGCAATGCAACCTATATAGGACTCAGTCTACACTAGAATGTATGCAAACTAGATGATAAACTCGAATGAAAACGAAATCTTTTTTGAGTTTTTATGAATTTTTTTTTTGGGTTTTTTTATGAAACATAGATATTAACAATGCAAAATGACTCAATAAAGAAAACAAGACAACAAATAAAATTAGTAAAAGGTGGTTCCTTCCCCCCCCCCCCCCCCCCCCCCCCCCCCCCNCCAAACTTAAATCACACAGTCTATGTGGGATCCAAGTAAGGAGAAAGAATCGAAAACAAGGGAAAAGAAAATGCATATTAACAAAAGATGCAAAATGGTTACCTCGTACCAGTCATATAGACTAGTGTGCTACCCGGGACGTATTTCACAATTGGTGGACCAGTGTGGAGCTTGACCGGGATGAGTCTTTGGGAAACGACAACGGTATGGGTTTCCTCCAGTACGGAGATCGGGCCACATCATGCTAAAGGTGTACCGGTCTAAGTAGACCGGTATAAGCTCCCATAAATCCTCTCATGGAGCTTTACCGGTGCGTACCGACCGGTATGGTTGACCGGTCCAGTCAGACCGGGTTCCCGAATCAATCCTTTCTAGCCACTTCGCCTCCCGTTTGATCCTTGTTAATCACCGACCTCAGTATTGGAGGAATTCGACCATTGAGCGGCATAAATATCTCTAATACCTACAAGGGATTCAAACTACAAAGGCAAAACCAAAGATTCCAAGTTCCCAAAATCCAGTTCAAGATCAAATGAATAACGAGAAAACGAAATTAAACCGATATATACAAAGGATAATCATGGGACTTACTCCCAAGTGAGCTTGTTTAACGTCTCTTAGCTTGATGTCCTTTCTTTTTCTATAGATCAAGGCGGTTTGTCGCCTTTCTCAAACATGGTGAACTTGTCTTGAAGCTCCTTAAAGATCTTGAGGTTAGAGCGTTTTGGGCTTCAAGACTACCAATCGTTTTTAGCATTGCTCTCTTGAGCTCAATTTATTCTTCATCCATATTAGACTTACCATTGCTAGTATTTTTCTCAACCACGGTTCCACTCGAGTCATTTCAAGCTGGTCCTCCAAGTGATCATCGGGTGGATAAGCTCTACAGACAAGGCCTGACCATAAGTGGTGTCTTTCTTCCTCACCAACTTGTTTGTGTAACTCCGGACATGACCATTTCCCAAGTTCACCTTGATTATCCCTTCTTGAACCTTGATTATTGCATCGATAGTTGCTAGGAACGGTCTTCCGAGAATGAGTGGGTCCTTAGGCTTGTCTTCCATTTCCAGCACCACAAAATCGGTTGGCACCGTGACATCCTCTAATCACACTAGAAGATTCCTCAGCATACTAACCGGTTTTCGCACGGATCTATCGGCTAACATCAAAGAGAGGCTGTAAGGTTCAAAAGAATCAAAACCAAGCTATTTAGCAGTCGAAAGAGGCATGATACTTGCAGAAGCACCTAAATCGCACAAGCAGTTTTTAAAAATAGAAGATCCTAGAGTAAGTGGGAGAGTGAAACTCCCTAGGTCTTCAAATTTGTCGAGATCCTTGTCTGCTTGAGTGATGGCCTTGTGGCGACCGGGTAATGGAAGTTTAGGCACATAGGGAGGCGGTTCATAGGTTGAAGCTTTTGGAGAGGCATCCTTCTCACTATCAACTTTTCCTTTCCTTTGGCCTTCATCTATCGGGATGTTCATCCCCTTATCTAGTTTCTCATTGTCTTCGATGAGAACACATGTAGAGATGGAGTTGACATACTCCAGAGTGGTTGATCCCGCTTTGCTCAGTAGTTGGCCCATTAGTTATTTGGAAGTGGATGATAATTGGGCTACTTTGTTGTCTAGAACAATCAAATGAGAGGCAAGTTCAGCCACTTTGTTGTCTACATTCTTCATATGTGAGGCCAAACCTTCAAACTTGGTATTGAGATCATTGTAGACGTTATCAATTATGGCATGGGCTTCCTGCTTGAATGCATTGAAATCAAGGGCAATTTGGTTTTGACCTTCCAATATTTGCTTCAACATTTGGGCAGTTTGGTCCTCTTTGGGTTGGTATTGTTGTCCAGGTGGAAAGTAGTCTTGAGGTATTGGCCTGGGAATGGGATGCTGGTGGTGAAATCCCGTTTGATAGCCGTCCTGGTTTCCATAGGTTGTTAAGCGATCAAGCTTTGCATGAAGCAAAGCGATCTCTGTCATGGTGACTCTCTAGTGTACCTGAAAGAAGCAAGGTACAAAAATCAAGTATTAGTGTGCGTGGAAGGTGACCTAGTCCCTAGCACATCCTGAGAAAGAGTGGTAATCAAGAAATCTCGAATATGGCAACAACGCCAATTTGATAACATATATTTTGTTCTCAATATTGAACTAAAGAGAAAACTAATATCTATTAAGTCAAATGTAGTATAGTGGTTTTTTGTGAAGTATCGGAAATATGTCGAACCATAATTTGGGGGTTTGATTACACACAAATTCTATGGATAGAATGGCCAAATCTAGGTGAAATAATAGAGATTGATTTTGTCACTAAACAAGTCTACTGAACATTCAAGAATTGCAATTGAAACTACAAAGTCAACCTAAGTTTGCAAAAGTCAACGTAAACGATTTAAAGAAATATAAGGAAGAGACTAAGCGAATGGACTAAGGTTATCGACTCGGGTGATCTAGTTCTTACGCATATTACTCAATAATAACATCTAAATGATTATCCTTAATCTAGGAACTATCCGGTTTAGAAAAACTCAATCCCTTGGTGAAAATCCCTTTGACAAAACATGCAAGTGTAAATCCTTGACTAAATGCATGATTCAACAAGCAATAAACTCTAGTCCGTGCAATTACTAAATGATCCTAGCACAATCCCTTGGTTAGGCTTCAAATAGCACTAAGTTGATTCATTCGGGCATCCCCGGCAACGACGCCAATTTGATGACAAATATTTTGCCTTCTCAATATTGAACTAAAGAGAAGACTAATATCTATTATGTCAAATGTAGTATAGTGGTTTTTTTTTTTGTTAAGTATCGGGAATATGTCGAAGCATAATTCGGGGGTTTGATTACACACAAACTATATGGAGAGAATGGCCAAGTCTATGTGAAATAATAGAGATTGTTTTTGTCACTAAACAAGTCTATTGAACATTCAAGAATTGTAATTGAAACTACAAGGTCAACCTAAGTTTGCAAAATTCAACGAAAACGATTTAAAGAAATATAAGGAAGAGACTAGGCGAATGGACTAAGGTTATCGACTCGGGTGATCTAGTTCTTACACATACTACTCAATAATAACATCTAATTGTTTATCCTTAATCTAGGAACTATCCAGTTTAGATAAACCCAATCCCTTGGTGAAAATCCTTTTTGATAAAACATGCAAGTGTACAATCCCTTGACTAAATGCATGATTCAACATGCAATAAACTCTAGTTCATGCAATTACTAAATGATCCTAGCACAATCCCTTGGTTAGGCTTCAAATAACACTAAGTTGATTCATTCAGGCATTTCGTCGAACACCTTCCGAGCGAGAAATGCCTAAGTTCTAGAATTGAATAGCTACTTCGATTCTAGCTTTAAACACATCAACAAAGTGAAGATATATAGATTCAAACTCCTAAATAGTATGAACAAGCACTAAATCACCCTAATCTACCTAATCCATTCACTTAGCAAAGTAACTACTCACTAATCATCATTTCAACACAAATCATCAAAGCATAAAGCATATACATAATGAAAAGATTATGAAATTGCAAATAGAAATGATATAAAAACTCAGAATCTTACAAAACAAAAAGTAGATTAGAGAGAAAATTAGAAAAGTTCAGCTCTTTTTTTTAGTTTAGGGTTCCTTTCTATTTATAGAAGGACCCTTCGCGAGAGGTCATCCCGGTAAGAGAGACCGGGATTGTTGTACAAAAGTGACGGGACCAATAGCACTGGCCCGACGTCGAGATAAGATCCTGGTTTGGCTGATCGGGATGGGCCTTTGATGTGGATCCCTAAGATCTGTCTCGGTCTGGAATGACCGGGATCCCCACCGGGATGTATGCTCCTGCTTGGACTTGAGGGATGATCCCGGTCACTCTGACTCTATATGAATATTCTATGCAAATGGACCTAAAGGACTCTAAATGTAATCTAAACCAATGCAAAACTAATGAAAATGAATCCCTAAAACGATCAAAAACATAACATATCAATTTGTCCCTGTTGGATACCTCTCAAGTGTTTCCCTTTCTCTCGCGTTTTCTTTCTTTACTTTGTATTGGATGATTTTGCTCTCCTCTCGTGTTGCTCTTTTATAGAGGAAGAGAGCCATCAAGCTTGACCAAGGAAGCCTCCATTCTTCACAAATGAAGCACATCACCTACTCACCGTACATGGAAATTATGGCACTGTCAATGTTATTCAACATCAAACTTTGATAACGTATAACCACTCTTTGACTAACAATCTCCCACTTGAAGAGTGATTTCAATCTGTCTTCATAGCTTTATCAATGTAGCAAATCTTCTAGCTTTGTTAAGCTAACAAGCCAACTGAAGTTGAACACAACTTCAACTCGTTAATCGTTACCACCTTTGATAACCTATATGCGGCTCTCCTCTTTCTGTTATCACCTCCATTATCAGCATCAACATAACCTTGCAACCCTATTTTAAACTTTCTGAAATACAACGAGTGGCTCGAACTGCCTTCAAATATCCGAGAATCCACTTGGTCGCCTCCCAATGTGCTTCTCTCTGGTTGCCCATAAACTTGCTAACAACTCCCACTACATGCACAATGTCTAGTGTTGTACATACCACTGTGTACATCATATTGTCTATAGCAGAAACATATGGAACACTATCCATATAAGCCATCTTATTATGCTTTTCTGCCTCCCACTTAATCGATTCATCAACTTTAATTTCTTCTTAGAGCATCCATGCTCACCTTTATCCGTGAACAAAATAAAGTTGAAACCTAGAGAAAATCTTACGGGTGGCCTGGTGATTCTACTCGAATGACGTAACTCCGTCACTTGAGTGTGTGGGATGGCTTCAGAATCATCATTCTCATCTCTCGCATTTCTTTCCTCTAAAGCATGCTCTTCTATTTGTGCAATCCTTCTGCAGCTCGAATGCGAAGAGATCTCCAAAATCAACAACAACCGGCTCTTTCAACTTTTAACCTTCCTCATCTAGCTTGTCCTTATACAACACATCTTCATTGAAGACAACATTCATGCTACAAATGATCTTCCTACTTTGATCATCCCAAAATTGATACCCAAACTCGGTATCCCCATAACCAATAAAATAACCCTTCTTCAATTTTGGATCAAGCTTACTTCTTGCGGTATTAAAGATGCAATGCTCACATATGTGATGATCCACCACCTTTAAATCACGTAGGACACCATTTTCCACCATGAGCTTCATGCTTTTCTCACTCATATGCTCCAATCTACAATGTCATAACTTCGTTTGTTTGGCATTCTCGACAATAACAACAATGTCTTGATAACTCGTTGTCATATAAAGATTGCCTCTTTTATGACCTTTAGCAATCACCATCGAACCTTTCTTGTCTCTCTAGGTTCAACCACCAAAGTTGACATCGTGCCCCGTATCATCAAGTTGACCTACTGAAATTAGATTTCTCATCAACTTTGGGACATGTCCAACCTTTGTAATCTTCTACACCATTCCATTTAACATCTTCAAGTTGATATCTACAATACCAACTATGTCCAAAGGTACTCCATCAACAAGATATACTTTTCCGTAATTTCCAGCAACACAATTCTCCATAATGTTGTGGTGCGATGTGGTGTAGAATGACCCTCCAGAGTCGAGAACCCATGAATCGATTGGGCTATCGACATAGGATATTGACGCTTTGGTGGTATTATTTGTTGTATCACGAGCTTCACTTGTACTCGGGGAATCAACAGACACTAACAATGCATCAACAATTTCACATATCAGACCATTGCTACGCCTCCCTCGTTGTCTTCATTCTCAAAAATGCATAATTTATACCATCAAATTTCCCGATACCGTGTGCCATACCGTCTTCGCCTCCCATCGTTTCTAGATTCGCCGTGTATTAAAACACCTTTGTCGACAAACCGATGTTACCGACAAAATTCACTATTCACGTGAATAGTAACCCTTAAAAAATTGACTGATCACCGTAGCCTAAGCTTTGATACCAGTTGTTAGGAAATAAATGCGAATTTCCCCCAAGCGAGATTAGAAAGAGGGAAGAAATAATGCACACACGAATTTGTTAACAGAGTTCTCTGGATTCGCTACCGATCATTTTATTAACCGAGAAAATATTCAACACTTGACTCACACAACCCAAGCCGATTACATGAAAAATACTCTTGATTTTTCCCTGTTGGATACATCTCAAGTGTTTCCCTTTCTCTCACGTTTTCTTTCTTTGCTTTATATTGGATGATTTGCTCTCCTCTCTCGTTGCTCTTTTATAGAGGAAGATAGCCATTAAGCTTAACCAAGGAAGCCTCCATTCTTGACAAATGAAGCACATCACCTACTCACCGCCCATGGAAATTATGGCACCGTCCATTTTATTCAACACCAAACTTTAAAAACGTATAACCACTCTATGACTAACAAGTCGCACATCTATGACTACACAGAGCAGTCGCAAATATGAGACTTTTCTGCGACTATTTTCGGAGTCGCAATAAAATAACAAATTAGTCGCAATGTAGTCACAAAAATGTGCGATTACGCTTGTAGTCGCAAATCATGGTCGCAAATCGATTGCTTTCTTGTAGTGCAATGAGAAATATAAAGTTCAGAAATAGATAAGCGTCTCAAAAACTACGTCGGCGAAAACCCATAAAATCCCCAAATTTAACCTAAACTTGACAATCTAAAGAAGATAAACAACAAACTACAAGAACTACAACATTTGAGATAAATCTAAAACAACTGAAAGAACTAAGAAATTATATTTGAAACCAAAAGTTTATGTCTTACTGAGCTAACCTTTCTAACCTTGACAATCCAAAAATCTAAAGAGAACTAAACAAGTTCACTGAGAGAATTCTTCTATAGTGAATGAAAGCTACCTCTCAAATCAAGAGACCTCGGGTTTCTAATCCCATAAGAAAGAACCAATACATAAGTCAAATTCCCCATAAATTTTTCGAAAATGGCGATGTTGATGTGACGACTTTAGAAAACCCATATAGAAATCTTGAAAAAGAATTTACCACAATCATGTCTTAATGTAGAAACAAGAAGCGAGCCAAACATCAACCGAATAATGCCAACCTCATACAAGAATAGACAGAAGATCGAACCGAAAAGAAACTTAGATGACCACCAACGACAACAAAGCAAAGACAACAAGGACAAGAAGCAATTAAAACCAACCACAACATTTGTCTTGAATAGCAAGAGATACGTTCACTCTAAAACCTTAAAGTATAAACCGAAAGCCTGAAATCAAAGAAAACAAAATCTAGAAAACCAGAGAACACCAAATCTAAACATGAAAAAGGTCGAGCCACAAAATAGAGATTTTTTGCATAAGTATCGTCAAACATAAGATATTCGTCGACCCTAAATTTAAAACCCACTTCTAAAACTAACCGGAACTGGCTTCTACGCCCAAGTCAATGTGGGACAAACCACCAAAAACCGTGTATAGGGTCCTCCAAGCGAATAACAACCCGAGGGAGAGCATCCAACCAAGACTAAAATATCTCTGCTCTAACCAAAATATTTTCTTTTATTCGATAGCTACGAACAAAGATCAAATCTAGGGCTCTTCTCAGGATGCCAGTGGCGAAACACCGAACGACTAAGACGATCCCAGGCCAACAAGTTCTTATGTATTTTCTCTCTTTTTTTGCTCGAACCTGATTTTTACTTATGAAAGGATTCAGATACATAGTGGAAAAACATAAGATTACAACCTTACAACGGAAGCCATGAGATTAACTTCGGCAAACGATTCGTATATGCTTCTTTGGCCAATGCATCCGCCTTTGTATAAAGCGATCTTCTGATGTGCGCGATTGTAAAGTCTCTTTGCCTGAAAATCCTATCTATGTCATGAAGAATAAACTTTAAAGGATGATGGGGAAGGTTGTCTAACGCTCATTTTCAACCTAAACCAGTAACGAGAGTGAAGAGGTGCTTTGAGTCCGTCTTAAACGTGATGTTCTTGTAACCCAATGGCGAGGGATCCTGAGCGGCATGCAACAACGCTACGGTTTCTGATTCAACCGGTGTGCGTGTTCCCGCTAGAATACCTCGACTCTAGGTTAGAACTCGATTTGATCGATCCATAAGGACCCAAGAAGTTCCAATATGCTCGGAATATGAATGCCATGATGCATCTGTTAAACAACGCAAAGAAGCTTGGTCATTAGTATACGAGTGTGGCATACTTTGTCGACGCCTTGATGGCTCTTGATGTGAATCCTTATCTAACATCATTGCCTCTTGCCAACTTTTAAGGTTTGCTCGAGCTCTTGAAATGATGTTTGGGATTGGCGTTTTTATGTTCTCGTAGTACCAAGCATTGCGAGTTTTCCAGATATGCCAAACCAAAAAAGGGAATAGTATCATGTTCGGGTCTTCTTGCATCTAGTTAAGAACCTGGCTTAGAATGTCTGCAACCTCTGATTCTGTTTTGATAGTTTGCGGCATCTTCAGAGGTTCCAACTCCCAAATTTGTCTTGCAAATCGGCATTGATAGAGACAATGAAGCGTTGTCTCTTGTAGATCACCACAGTGTGGGCAAGGATCCATGTTTTTGATTCCCTTGTTTCTAAGATAAGCAAAAATAGGCAGTGCATTATACAATGTTTTCCAAAGGAATATTTTGATTTTCTGGGGTATATTCAAGTTCCAAAGCTTATGAAAAGAAAGACTTGGAGAGGTTGCAGATATAGTGAGAAGAAGATGTACCTGGCTGGGAATTGAGATCTTACTCTGTAAGAACTCTATATCCACTTTTAACCGTATAGCTACCCATTTTGGTAGCTTCCCAAATTGGATAGTCAGGTTGTGATGGATGTGGTAGTCGAATTGCCTTGACTTTATCAATACCACGTGGGTTAAGATGATGATGGAGCGAGTTGTGGGACCAATTACTAGTATTTTTGTCAATGATATGAATCTGGTCAGCTCAAAATCTGAAGAACTCGAACAAGCTGGCGAGTCTGAGATAGAAGGAAGAATCAATCGATCAAGAGCTCAAAAACCAGCAAAGGAGGCACATGTTCTCATCATTATAGGCGAGCCTGATCTAGAGAGGAACACAGATCATGCAAAATTTCTATCCAGATTCAAGATTGAAGACCCTACTTTGATTACTAAGTGATATCAAGGTGATGTGCTCAATACTCTTTCCCTGGTGTAGCCTGGATCATTTTCCAGCAGGGTTTTAATGAGACTGATTGCATCACTACGTCGATAACTCAGTAGGAGAAGAAGGGACGTTTCTACTTAGTCACTCTGACAAGTAGAGTTGGCGCCAATTATATTGGGCCGAACATCTCTTTTCTTTCTTTCTTTTCTTTTTAAAGACATTTGCTAGTTGGATCAGGCCCATCTGCTTTAGGGCCTGTTTTATTTCCTTTTCTTTTCCTAACTTTGGGCTTTAAGTTACTTAAGCCCATTTTGTATTTCTCTACTTAAGGTTGATTTGACCTAAGTAATAATTATATTTGATTTTGCTGCAAAAGAAACATGTGAACCCTAGTTCATCAAAGAGATAGGCGATTCCTCTCTCTAAAATTGAGTCTCAATCTGATTCTGTTCTCTTTCAATCCTAGAGATTACAAGAGCAACTGCACATCCATCTATCTCAATCCCATCCATTCGATCATCCTCAATACCATCCTCACGCCAATTTCATCTCCATCATCACTGATTTTCAAATCTGGTTTCAACTTTGCTTCAGAGTCATTCCTAGGAACATATCAATATTCTTACCCACTAAAAGACTCCGCCATCCATGACTAGGTCTACTTCCCTGACTATCATGAAGAAAACTCGTTTTGTTGAAATATTTGGCTCTTAGAGATCTAGCCAGCAGGCTTGTTGGATGAGAGAGGATTCTCCAAGCTTGCTTCGCAAGTATCGTAACATTAAAATCCGCAACGTCTTTAAATCCAAGCCCGCCTTCCATCTTTGATTTTGTTATATGATCTCAAGCAACGAAGTACATTCCCTTCTACTGATCAGATCTCGACCACCAAAATCTTTAAATTAATGTGTTCATATCTCCGAGGATGGATTTGGGTAGAAGGAAACAGCTCATAGCATATTAAGACATGGAGATGAGTACTGATTTGATTAAAACTTATCGTCTTGCCTGAGATAGTAACTTTGAGTTCCAGGAGATTATCTTTCCTTTTATGCGCTAAAGTAGATATGTGAAGACCCCTTTCCTACTTCTTCTAATCTGATCTTGCAACCCAAGGTAAGATCCAACGCTTCCAGTCTTATTAATGCTGAAGATGGACTGTATTAGTTGTTGCACTTGAGGAGGATTTCCCTTACTGAAGAAGATGCCTGACTTTTGAGGGTTCAACTCTTGTCCCGACAACTTCCCATATGTTTTTAGTATAGAGCGAATAACATGACAATCCCGAGGAGAGGCCCTACAAAACAAGAGGGAGTCATCTGCAAAAAGGAGATGTGTTAGTGTTAATGCATTTCTGGCAATTTTAAACCTTCGTAACTCCCCCTACTTAAATGATACTTTAGTAAACTAGATAAGCCTTCCGTACATAAAATATATAAATAGGGTGAGAGGGGGTCTCCCTGGCGTATCCCTCGCGACGGTGTGATGTTTCCTTTAGAAGATCCATTAACTAAAACTATATAAGTGACTAATGTAAGCAAAGTCATCGTCCAACCGATCCATCGTTCATGGAAACCAAGATTACACAATATTTCTTCAATAAATCTCCACTCCAGCTTGTCAAAAGCTTTGTTGATGTCTAGCTTGAGCGCCACCGTGTGGTTCTTTGAAGCCTTTGTGTTCAAAGAGTGCATCGCCTCATGCACCATCAAAATATTGTCAGTAATGTGTCGACCAGGGACAAACGTCGATTGCTCTTCAGAAATGATTTCCTGTAAATGACTTTTAAGCCTATTAGCCATGATCTTGAATATGATTTTGGACGCCGTATTACAAAGGCTAATCGGTCTATAATCACGCATAGTGAGAGGCCTTTGCCTCTTCAGGATGAGCACAATGTGAGTGGAGTTGAGCTGGCTGGCCATATTCGAAGTAGTGAAAATATTCTGAAAAATCTGGTAGAGTCCCTCCTTAATTGTTTCCCAGTGATGTTGATAAAAGAATGGAGGGAGTCCATCTGGCCCTGGCGACTTATCAGGATGCATATAAAAAACCGTAACTTTTATCTCCTCCATAGTGACTTGTCTGATTAAGTTATCGTTCATATTAGGCGTAACTTTTGGATCCATTCTGATACATCCCGGGGTGATTGGGGGGTTTGCGGTTTTGAATATCTGTCAGAAGTAGTTCTCCACTGCCTTTGAGATTCCCCTGTGAGATGTTTGTAATTGCCCATTTTCATCTTCCAATGCAGAGATATTGTTTTTAATCAGACGCTGCTTTGGCTTGGCGTGAAAGAAAGTTGTGTTCTTGTCTCCCGCTTTAAGCCACAACATTCTACTCTTTAGCCTCCGCTTATTTTCTTCCTCTATAGAGGCTTTCAGAAGCCGTTGTTTTAAGTCAGATAAGCGATGATAATCAATTGATGGCTTCTCCATTTCTTGATTCACCCGTGCTTTGAGATCATCTATGGGTGCCAACTCTTCCTTCCTCTGCACTCTAGTTGTAGCTTGAATCCCAGATACAATTTTCTTAAGAACTTCACCAAGATCCTTTGTGTTTGCATTCTGCTTAAGTGCGTTGAGAGAGGTCTCAATGCTTTTTATGACATACCTATTTTTGCTTTAATTAGGATTGTACCTGAAAAAAGGTAGAGTTAAAGCTATTTTTCTTTGCAGGGAATAAAATCGGATTATGATATGATCCTATTATGGGCAATAGTTGAGCAGATGACTGAGAAAAAGCTTGCAAGAACTCCTGATTAGCCATGACTCAATCTAACTTAGTTTTGATTACATAATTGTGTATTTTCCCTAACCAAGTGAAATTCCCTCCAAGAAGTTGGATGTCTTGGAGTCCAAGCCTCTTACAAAATTCATCCAATTTTGCAAGAGAGTGTAACTGACTTGGAAGCCCACCACTTTTCTCATGTCGATATCTTATATCATTAAAATCTCCAAGTACGAACATCCTTGATCCTCGGCCCCCAAACTTTAACTTAATTTCCTTTAGAATTCATGCCTCATTGATTCCATTGGCGGACCATATATATACAAAACAGAGAAGCATAATCCAAACATACAAACTTTATATAGACATATATAATGCCTTAATTTTTACAATTTTGTTATTTACAATTACAATTTTGACATATATAGACATATATAATGCATAATCCAAAAGGAGGCATTCTATCATTCCCTTAATTTTTACAATGATAGAATGCCTCCAAAACACTGTTAATCCTCTTTCTAAGCCTTTCGGGGGACCAAAAAGTTAGCATCATAACCTAACGACTTAGAGATCTTATCTACATTTTTAACATTGTTTTTAGTTTCAGCGAGGAACATTACATCAGGGTTTTTATGCGCTTTGAAATCCCTAAGCTGACGAATTGTCAGGGGGTTCCCAAACCCTGAAAATTCCAATGCAATATGCTCATGGAATCACGGGTGGTTTCTGGGTAACCACCAAACCCTTACCGTTTTCATCTTGAGAATTTCCCTGGTCTGAAGTTCTTGGTTTTCCCGCAACCTGCGATGGGCCTCCATCATCTGTAGCATCGAACTTCCTTTTTTGTCCCTTATCGCCTTCCATAAACGACTGTAGTTGCCTTTCCATTTCGAACAGCTCACTCTAGGTTGGTTGCCCTGGTTCTCGTTGCTACGTTGTATCTGGAGGAATGTTGAGGATCACATCATTATCTTCCACTTCAGTTGGGGCATCCTTTAGCTGCTGAGGGGCAATTGGGCAGATTTCCTTTGCATGCTTAAAACTGCCGCATATTGTACATAACTTTCTAAGCTTATCATATTTGAAAGACAGAATCACTGGTTCTTCATCGGGCATAGGAGTTATTTTTCTCTTGAAGATGAGATTACGATCAGTATCAAACAAGACCCTCACCCAGGTCTCTGCCTACCGAGAAGGAGTTGGCTGAACGATAGAGTGATCATCAACACAGCCGAAGTGGGATCCAATGCTCTTGATAATACTCTCTCGCCTATAGATGCTAGAAAATCTTCAATCAGAATCTAGAAAGGTATAAAGCGGAGAAACGTAGGGAGATTTCTGTTCTGCCATCAATCCATCATTAGCATCCAACCCTTGAAATTGAAGGGTTGATTTTTAGTCACGGAGAGCAACTGATGCTCTATTTTTAAGTAGAGGTTAACAGAGCCATCGTCGTTGGTTTGGCCCTCCACTGTTCCATGCATGTGCTAAGCTCTTGGAAGCGTGTTCCGCATGACTATCGGATTTTCATGAAGCGGGTTGAGGCCTTTAACTACTAAACATAACGCATGGTCTCTCTGAAAGCTTCGTCTCACATCTGCATGTAACTCCCATGGTTCATCATAAGCTCAAATTGAAAGATTTTAAAGTTGCGTCCAAAACTCTACCATTCTGAGCAGAGAAAAACTAGAAGAAAACTAAGAAATATTCGAAAGTTGAAAAGCTTTGAATCAAAAACGGTGAAAATCCTCGGCTGGTAGGTGAATTGCCCGAATCTTTCTTCTGTATTTTCTCTCTCTAAAGGTTTCTAAGAGCAGTCTATATATAAACAATATTAAAAACGATTTTAATAAAATGGCGATAGACATGGCGATCGTGTTACGGTTACGTAATCTATGTTTTTCGACAAGCATCATAATCGGAGAAGTTAGTTTCGGAGTGGATCAATCCTTAACTACTTGCCCCTCTATCACCATGTTCCATCCGTGGAATCGTGATAAAATTCTAAAACCATACTCTAGTCATCCTTTTAAATGGCTATTCATCGTTGAGCAATCTAATTACAGAGAAACTCTGCTCTAAAAACGCAAATTATTTCTTCTTTATGACTCTATAATGGCTGATAGTATTCACCGTAAGATGCAAATGAATGACCTTGGAGCAGAAGATCCTCCAATCTTTGCTCCCTTTGATCTTGTACATGAAGCAATCAATGATAACAAATTCATCATTGTGGGCAGGCCTTTAGTCCCAAAGAAACAATCAATACGGGCCATTCCAGTCTTCCCAAGATCTGGGGGCTTGAAGGACAAATCAATGGGAGAATCATCGAAGGTAATAAGTTTCAGTTTGTTTTTCCATCGACATAGATGATGGAATTGGTTCTACGTAGAGGATCATGGGCATTTGCGGATAGGATGCTTGCTCTTCATTCTTGGGTTTCATCGGTTGTTCCATTGGCGCTTAATACTATACCATTATGGATTCAAATCAGAGGAATACATGTGCAATACTTGAGTTACAAACTCATAAATCGCATTAGTGAATCCTTGGGAGATATTCTTTTTATAGAATACGATCTTGCGGCCACAACTCGTGTTGATTTTGTGAGAATTCAAATACATTGGGATGTTGAGAAGCCTCTTAAATTTAAACGGAACTACCAGTTCTCCCCTAGTGTTAATACACTCTTTCCTTCTTATATGAACGCTTAAGAGGATTATGTGATTCATCTGGTAGCTTGACGCATGACTCTGGTTCTTGCAATGTTGAGGATGCTAGGGAAGAAAAATCATCAGATTCATATGCTAGAGGAGGAAATAATGTAACACCGATCGCAAGAATGCCAATACCACAGATTAATCAGGATCAAGGCTCTTCCAGTAATGTTGACTTGTTGCAATTCCTCAACATGGAAGCTATTCATACCACTCCTCAGAGCATAATTCCTGTGTATACCCCTATGATGATTAACTTTGTTGATCAGGTCCACAGTGAAGGTAAAAAACGTAAGCTTTCAAATTTCATTTATGATACAACTGAACCCCGTGTAGAAGAAGGTCAAGCCAGTCAAGTAGTTACAATCTCTCAACCTATCATCAATGAAAGAGGTGCGGTGGACCCTAAATCACCTCTAGAACCATGAGAACAGCATGTTGGAACCTTCGAGGGTTGGATAATGCCTTGACGGTTCGACGCCTAAGGGAAATTTCTAAAAAATATTCCCTGGACATCATTTGCCTGGCTGAAACCAAACAACAAGATGATTTCATTCGTGATGTTTGTGCTAGATTAGAGTTTAGCAACTATTTTATTGTGTCTCCAATTGGTCTTAGTGGAGGTTTGGTTGTAATGTGCAAAGCTAAACTCAATGTTTCTGTTATTTCAAGTTCCCTTAATATTGTAGACTGTTATGTTAATTTCAATGAATTCTCTTTTTATTTCTCGTTTGTTTATGGTAATCCTATAGCTCATCGTCAAAATTATGTTTGGGAATCTCTTCAGAGAATTAGTTTTGGTAGAACTGATCAACCGTGGTTAGCATTAGGGGATTTTAATGAAATCCTAAATAATAATGAGAAAAAGGGGGTCGTACAAGATTATATTCTTCTTTCCATGATTTTAGGAGGATAGTTGAGGTTTATGATTTTGTTGATCTTCCATTTATTGGAGACAAATTCTCTTGGATCAGAAAACATGGCCATCACTCTGTATCTTGTTGCCTTGATCGTAGCTTTGTCAATAGTGTATGGTTAAATTTGTTTCCTACATTTTCTTCTAAGTTCTTAGAGTTTGGGTCCTCAGATCACAGACCTGTCATCACTGTAATATCCATAGAAATTGAACCTCGTCGGGGGTGCTTTCGATTTGATAGAGCAGATGGCTGGATAATTCTGGTTTCAGAGAAGTGGTAATAAGAGGGTGGAATGGTGGAGGTAATTTCGGTTCAAACAATAGTTCAGTACCCTCCCGCACTATTACTTGTCGATCTGAAATAAGTAAGTGGAAACGATTGCATAAAACAAATGCAGGTGATGAAATCAATAGATTACGGCGAAGTTTGGACCATGGAATATCAAATGGATCTCTTTCAACTGATGTTATAAAACTCATGAGATATCAACTGAACCAAGCTTATATTAATGAGGAAAAATTCTGGAAAACAAAAAGTAGAATATAATGGTTGAGAGAAGGTGATAGAAACACAAAGTATTTCCATAATTGTACAAAAGCAAGACGAGCTAGAAACTTTATTAGTTCGATTAAGGACTCAAATGGAGATACCCAACGAGGTGATTCAAAGATAGCTGAAGTAGCTATCAAGTATTTCACTGACTTGTTTTCAGCTACACCTAATCATTGCTCGGATGACATATTCAGAGGATTTACTCTGCGAATTTCCCAAGATATTAATGATTAGCTAACAGCTACTGTGTCGGATGAGGAAGTGAAATCTGCTGTCTTTGGCATTGGATCCTCTAGAGCACCGGAGCCTGATGGTTTTACTGCAGACTTCTACCATAAATTTTGGCCTGAAATAGGTCAACAAATCATCACTGAAGTTAAAAAATTCTTTTAAACTGGTATAATGTGTCCATCTTTTAATCAAACAAACTTATGCTTAATACCAAACACTAATCCGCCAAATACAATGACAGATTTTAGACCAATATCCTTATGTAATGTCATGTATAAAATTACATCTAAGATATTGGTCAACAGATTACAAGGTCACCTAGATGGTATAATATCAGAATTCCAAGCAGCTTTTGTTCCCCAAAGATTAATATCAAACAATATATTAATAGTTCAAGAAGTTTATCGTACTCTTCGAGTTAAAAACGGCAATCGAAGTCATATATGGCCATAAAAACTGATATTTCCAAAGCATATTACCTGAAGCGTCAAATAAGAATAGTACTGAAATGTTTGATCATATTCTCAACAAAGTCAGAGAGAGAACATCGAATTGGAGCCTTAAATATCTATCAAAAGGAGGGAACGAGATTCTCCTAAAATCAATAGTTATGACAATGTCAATCTACTCCATGAATGTGTTTAGTTACCTAAAAAGATTATTTATGAAATAACATCAATGCTATCAAAGTAATGGTGGGGATCCTATGGTAACAAAAAATATTGCACTGGTGTAGTTGGAAAAATATAGCATTCCCGAAAAGTGAAGGAGGTCTAGGTTTCAAGGATTTGGAAATTTTTAATAATGCGCTTTTGGCCAAGCAAGCTTGGAGAATTCTCAAGAAACCTGATTGTCTAAGGGCAAGGGTTCTGAAATCAATCTATTTTCCAAACATGGACATCCTAAAAGCTAACTTTAAACAAAAAGCTTCCTATATCTGGAGATCACAGGAAGAGATTTATTAGCTAAATGTATTCGTTACAATGTAGATGATGGTAACCTGATAAGATTTTAGTCCGACCCATGGCTAATGACTGATCCTCCAAGAGCACCAATTCCTTTATGTGCAAACCCAGAAGATACTTCACTAAGTGATTGGTTGAATAATACTCGAAATCATTGGCAGGAAGATAAAATCCAGGAGAATGTTACACCTGAAGATGTAAATCATATATTAGCTATAAAGATCTCCCAAGGTTAGAAACATATTATCTTGGTTGGCATTATTCTAAAAATGGCTTGTACACAGTTAAATCGGGTTACTGGGTTGGTTCTCATCAACTTGAGACTCATATTCTAAGCCAAAATTAGGATTTAAAGAAGTCAATATGGAACCTAAAACTTCATAATAAGTTAAAACACTACCTTTGGAGTTTGTTATCTGATATGATCATGGGATGACTCTAAAGCAAGTATAGGATGAACAGATGAAAATAGATGATGATGCACGATGGAGTAGTTGATGAGGATGTGATAATTGATTGATGATGATGATAGATCAGTGAAGTTGTCTTGTAATCTCCAGGACTGGAAGGGAAATGGATTCAGAATTGAATCAGGTTGAAGGAGAGGAAATCTCCCCTATTTCTCTCTAGGGTTTCACGTGAAACTCTCTTAATTTGCAGCAAAGTGTTCTAATTATTTACTTAAGCCAAATCGACTTAAGTAGTAAAAGAAATACAAAGGTATGGGCTTAAGTGACTTAAGGCCCAAAGTTAAGAAAAGAAAAGAAATAAAGAGAAATAGAACAGGCCCTAAAACAAATGGGCCTGATAAAAAAATCGACAGAAAGAAAGAAAAGGGTGTTGAGCTCAATCCAGCAATTGGCGCCAACTCTACTTAGCCAAAATAGCTAGTAGCATGCTTCCACACTTAGCACACCAAGTGATCGACGTAGTGATGTACTCTGCCTCATTAAAACCCTGCTGGAAAGGTTCTAGGCTGCACCAGGGAAAGAGTACAAAAGCACATCACTTTGATCATTACTCAGTGATTAAAGTGTGGTCTTCGGTCTTGAGCTTGAAAATGTAGAAAATGTCTTCACTCTTCTCTGGATCAGATTCGCCTAAACAGATTAAAGCATGCGCCTCCTTTGCAAGCTCTTTAGCTTTTGATCTCGTGATCCTTCCTACAAGCTCCGGATCAATCTTGACCTCTTGCTCATATACCTGATCAGATTCTAGTTCCAAGCTGCTTGGATTCACATCATCTCCTCCCTCTTAAAAGGGATTTGTCCTCAAATATGAACCTGCAATATAAGGAGCAAGTCAGAAACATTGAAAGCATCAGATATATTATACTTACCTTGTAGATCAAGTCGGTATGCGTTGTTGTTGATTCGCTGAATGACTTTGAATGGACCGTCCACAAGGCATCAACTTGTTCTTCCTCTCAGCTGGGAATCGATCCTTCCTCAAATGAATACACACCAAGTCACCTTCTTCAAACAGCAGCTCACGTCGTTCTTTGTTGGCGTGTTTCTCATACTGCTTTTTTTTCTTCTCTATATTCTCCTTAGCTTTCTCATGCATCTTGAGAACTTGTTCAGCCTTTTTCCTGCCATCAAAACTATACCTTTCTTTCAAGGGTAACGCAATCAAATCCAATGGAGAACAAGGGTTGAATCCATAAACTAACTCAAAAGGAGAAAATAGAGTTGAAGAATGCTTAGCATGGTTGTAGGCGAATTCGATGTGAGGTAGACTTTCTTCCCAAGACTTTAAGTTGCTCTTCACCATGGTTCGCAGCAGGGTAGAGAGGGATTGGTTCACTACTTCGGTCTGTCCATCAGTTTGAGGATGACATGTCGTGGAGAAACTTAGCTTCGTTCCCAACTTCACCCAAAATGTGCGCCAAAAGTGGCTCAAAAACTTGGTGTCTCGGTCTAACACAATTACTTGAGGCATTCCATGCAAACGAACCACCTCTTTGAAGAATAGATTAGCTACACTTACAGCATCATCTGTCTTATGACAAGCTACAAAATGTGTCATCTTGCTAAACTTGTCTACGACAACAAAAATTGAATCTCTACCATTTCTGGTTCGAGGTAAGCCCACAAAGAAATCCATGGAAATATCCGTCCAAGGGTGAGAAGGGATAGGCAGAGGGGTATACAAATCGTTGGGCTGAACCTTACTCTTAGCCTGTATACATACAACACACCTCGAACAAATTCGTTCTACGTCCTTCTTCATGTTCGGCCAATAGAAGGGACCTTGTAGATGAAGTAAGGTCTTTTGCACACCGAAATGACCAGCTAGACCTCCTGCATGTGCCTCTCGAACCAGCAACTCACGAACTGATCCTCCGGGAATGCACAACTGTTCGCAGTAGAACATGTACGTATCCTGTCTATAGTACTTCTCAAAAGCAAACTTAGAACACTTCTTGTAAATCTCAGCAAAATCCAGAACAGCTTCATACAAGTCTATTATGTGTTCAAATCCTATTAATTTCGAAGTTAAAGTACTAATCAGAGTATACCTGCGAGATAACGCGTCTGCCACAACGTTATCTTTACCTTTTTGTACTTAACGACATATGGAAATGTTTCGATGAATTCGATCCGGCGCCCATGCCTCTTGTTGAGCTTTTGCTGTCCTTTGAGATGCTTCAATGATTCGTGATCAGTGTGAATCACGAATTCCTTGGGCCACAAGTAATGCTGCCACATCTAAGTGCTCTCACTAGCGCGTACAACTCCTTGTCGTAGGTAGGATAATTTAGCGTGGAACCTCCTAGTTTTTCACCGAAGTATGCGACTGACTTCTTATCTTGCATCAAAACAGCCCATATTCCTACACCTGAAGCATCGCATTCAATTTCAAATGTTTCAGAAAATCAGGAAATACCAAGAGAGGGGAATTGATAAGCTTCTCTTTCAAGGCTGTAAAAGCCTTTTCTTGTGCATCGCTCCATCTGAATCCAACGTCCTTCTTGATTATCTCGGTTAAGGGGGCTGCGATGGTACTAAAATCTCGAACGAGTCGTCGGTAAAATCCAGCCAGTCCGTGAAAGCTCCTAACGTCGCCAATTGATTTCGGACTTGGCCATTCCTTGATCGCTCTAATTTTCTCTTCATCAACCTGTACACCATCTGCACTCACGACAAACCTAAGAAAACAAACTTGTTAGTGCAAAAAAGAACACTTGGATATGTTTGCATAAAGAGATTGAGAGCGAAGAACATCAAGAACCGATCAGATGTGATCTAGATGTTCTTCCAAACCTTTGCTGTAAACCAGTATATCGTCGAAGTAGACAACCATGAAAACGCCAATGAAGGGCCTCAGAACGTGGTTCATGAGACGCATGAAGGTATTGGGCGCGTTTGTCAATCCAAATGGCATAACAAGCCACTCATACAGGCCTTGTTTCGTCTTGAAAGTTGTCTTCCATTCGTCTCCTTCCTTCATTCGAATCTGGTGGTATCCACTCTTCAAATCGATCTTCGAGAAGATGGATGAACCGCACAGCTCATCTAACATGTCGTCTAGGCGTGGAATGGGGTGTCTATATTTGACCGTGATGTTGTTAACAACTCTACAGTCTACGCACATTCGCCATAATCCGTCTTTCTTTGGTACGAGCAGCACCGGGACAGCGCAATGACTCATACTCTCGCGAATATGTCCTTTACTCATCAGCTCTTCTACTTGTCGTTGCAACTCTTTTGTTTCCACCGGATTG
The DNA here is from genome assembly GCA_900406285.1 of Biscutella auriculata. NCBI lineage: Eukaryota > Viridiplantae > Streptophyta > Magnoliopsida > Brassicales > Brassicaceae > Biscutella > Biscutella auriculata. The sequence continues at coordinate 37,018 of OVAO01000007.1, forward strand.
GTTCAATACGCTGGTCGGTTTGGCAAGGCTTATCCGGGAACGAAGTCGATCTGATGTTCTATCCCACGAATTGGAGGTAATCCTTGAGGCATATCAGCTGGAAAAACATCACTAAATTCCTGCAATAACTCAGACATTTCACTAGGTAGCTCTTGTGTGGTGTTAGTAACAAAGTTGTCTTTGTATACAAAGAGTAAAACGTTACAAGAATCAGATTGCATAAGCTTAGATACTTCACTGTAGTTAATGAAAAGATTGTTCGATACAATTTTACCCGTTGTTGCGTCGATCGGAAGCTTGTGATAAAGCTGGTCCCGGTAGATCTCACTAGGTGTGAGAGACACAAGATTGATTCGGCGCCCTTGATGCTTGAACGAGTGCTTGTTGGTGAACCAATCATGCATGACTTTACGATCCAATTGCCAAGGTCTTCCCAGCAAGATATGACTCGATCCCATTGGTATCACGTCGCATATGACCTTATCTTCATAACTGACAATGGTTATTGATAATTTAACTTGTTGAGAAACAGTAAGGTTACCACTTTGGTTCAGCCATTGAAGCTGATAGGAGCGTGGGTGCGGTGTGGTTTTAAGCTATAATTTTTGGACCATCGTCTCGCTTGCAGTGTTGGTGCAACTCCCTCTATCGATGATGAGACTGCACACTTTACCCTTCACGAAGCAGCGAGTATGAATAAGATTCTCGCGTTGGCATTTCTCTTCGGTTTGCGTTTGAACGCCTAGGACGCGCCTGGTAACAAGCATCTCACCAACTGCAGCGACTTCCTCGGCCCCTAAATCCGACTCGGGCTTGTCTTCTGAATGTCCTGAGGGACGATCACTCCCCCTTCCTGCAATAAGAACAAATTTCGGTTAGGACAATCCCTAGAGTAATGACCCATATCTTGGCATTTAAAGCAATGCGTGTTGCTCAAGTTGTTGCTGCGGGGTTGAATTGCTCCACTTCGAGGCTTGAATTCTGATTTCACTTCTTCCTTGACAGTGACAGTCGACGGTTTGGTGTCTTTAAAGTATCTAGGCTTGTTGAATTCTCTTGGTTTAGTCCCACCAGCTGTGAAACCCGTGCGCACACGTCATCTCTGAAGTTGAGATTCGATCAGCTCTGCTTTGTGCACCATGTCTTGGATATCCTCGAAGTTATGCAACTCTACTTGGTCTTGTATGTCTCTACTTAACCCACCTAAGAATCGAGACATCACCATGTCGTTGCTTTCATGCAAATCTGCTCGAATAAGAAGGATCTCAAGCTCTTGGTAATATTCTCGGACTGACTTTGCTCCTTGTACCAACTTTCGAAGCTTGACTACAACCTCTCTTTTACAGTGCGCATGCACAAATCTTCTCCTCATATGCATCACCAATTGATCCCAAGTGATGATAGGTCTAGCGCCACATCGATCTCTTGCAATTCCGAGTTATTCCCACCACAGAAGCGCGTAATCATTAAACTCAGAAACTGCAATCTTCACTTTGTTAGGACCGTAGGTATCTTGGACCAAGAAATTCGATTCCATCTTCCTTTCACAATCAAGATACACCTCTGGATCGCTAGTACCATAGAAAGCAGGGAACTTAATCTTGATGTGTTGGAGTTGTTGATGAGCGGGATCATAGTCTCGTCCTCTATCTCTTCGCAATGTCTCTTGACTATGATCTGAATAGCCTAGATCCTCCTCTTCATCGGAGATATGATGAAGATTCACTCGCTGTCCCGCCAACATGGTTTCTCTAGATCACGGACGTGGGGCTCTAGGGCGTGGAGCTCGGCGTTCTTCTTGGTTGGAAGCTGGAGGAGACCTATGTCGATTGAAGATTGTTTTTCTTCCTCCAATCTGCAACTTATCAACGCCTCAGGGAGATGGTCGTTTCTTAGGGGCCCTTTTGGACGTTGCTACGAGACCTTTTCCTTTTGCTATCCTCAAGGTTTCAGATGGCGTAGGAGTACCATCGTCTTCACTATCGGAAGCTCGATCGTGGGATCTAGATACTCTCAGTTGCTGATCGATCTGCCCACACAAGATTCTGACCTCGTCTTGAAGTTGTTGCGTGAATTGAGAAGACAATGCTTGTGTTGCCTCATTGACCTTATCTGTCATAGCGGCTGTGAGCGATTCAAGGGCTTGAGCCAAAAACTCCATAGCGCCTGAAACAACAGGTAAAGACAACACGTAACAAGTTCCACAATAGTAACACTCAAACAACTATGGCAAAGCAATCAGAACTCAAAAAGAAAATCCGACGAAAAACTTTCTCGAAAATAAAACTTTCCAAAAGTAGAAACTTTATATAAATAGAAACTTCCTAAAAGTAGAAACTTCCTAAAAATGGAAACCCGTACGAAATAAGAAACTTACAAAAAAGGAAATCCGAATAAAAAGGAAACTTTCTAAGAAGAGAAATCCGAACTAGAAAGGAAACTTTCCAAAACGAGAAACCCGGATAAGAAAGGAAACTTCCGAAAATAGAAACCCGATAAGAGAGGAAACTTCCTAAAATAAGAAACCCGAACTAGAAAGGAAACCTTCCAAAATGAGAAACCCGAATAAAAGGAAGCTTCAAAAAGAGAAATCTGAATAAGAATAGGAAATAAAAATCGGTTATACTTATCCAAAAATCAAATCCGAAAATCAAGGAACCAAAGAAGGAAAACCAAGATTCTGGATAAGATCAAATCTCAACAACCCGAATTAAATCCAAGAAAACTGAGTGGTTTAATACCAAAACAATCTGAAATCCTAATCTAATCCTCTAACAAATCTGAAACCCTAGTTCTAATCCTAAACGAAACTGAACCCTAATGTAACAACCTAACTAGCTTAATCAGATGCAATGAAATCACAAACCCTAATCTAGCATACAAGCAAAAATCAGATCCTAACTAAAGAAGCAAACGAAAATAACAAGAGATATGGTTACGAATTTGTTATCCTTTGGCTCAGAGTTGGCTCTGATACCACGTGATATGATCCTGTGATGACTCTGAAGCAACGATAGGATGAACATATGGAAATAGATGATGATGCACGATGGAGTAGTTGATGAGGATGTGATAATCGATTGATGTTGATGATAGATCACTGAAGTTGCCCTTGTAATCTCCAGGATTGGAAGGGAAATAGATTCAGAATTGAATCAGGTTGAAGGAGAGGAAATCGCCCCTCTTTCTCTCTAGGGTTTCACGTGAAACTCTCTTAATTTGCAGCAAAGTATTCTGATTATTTTCTTAAGCCAAATCGACTTAAGTAGTAAAAGAAATACAAAGGTATGAGCTTAAGTGACTTAAGGCCCAAAGTTAAGAAAAGAAAAGAAATAAAGAGTAATAGAACAGGCCCTAAAACAAATGGGCCTGATCCAAAATCGACAAAAAGAAAGAAAAGGGTTTTGGGCTCAATCCAGCAATTGGCGCCAACTCTACTTAGCCAAAATAGCTAGTAGCATGCTTCCACACTTAGCACACCAAGTGATCTACGTAGTGATGTACTTTGCCTCATTAAAACCCTGATGGAAAGGTTCCAGGTTGTACCAGGGAAAGAGCACAAAAGCACATCACTTTGATCATTACTCAGTGATTAAAATGTGGTCTTTGGTCTTGAGCTTCAAAAGGTAGAAAATGTCTTCACTCTTCTCTGGATCAGATTCGCCTAAACAGATTAAAGCATGCGCCTCCTTTGCAAGCTCTTTAGCTCTTGATCTTGTGATCCTTCCTACAAGCTCCGGTTCGATCTTGACCTCTTGCTCATATACTTGATCAGATTCTAGTTCCAAACTGCTTGGATTCATATCATTATCCAATACGCTAAGTATAGGAGTTAACTTAAAAAGACGCCATGTGATTCATGATTCAATATGTAGAAGATGTTACAAAGAAGAAGAATCTTAAAAGCATCTTTTCTTCGATTGTGACTATGCCAGAGCAATTTGGAGAAGCTCTGGAGTTCCATCATCATCTTTTATTGATCTAAACATAGAAATCTTAAGGAATTTTAGAGATTGTCTCGTATATGATTCAATGCCAGATCTTTTGCACTATCATAATTTACGTATTTGGATTCTATGGAGAATATGAAAATCAAGAAACCATTACATATTCCAAAATAAAGATATAAGTTGGACAATAGTGCTTCAAAATGCTATTCATGATGCTTCATAATGGAATAACAATAGAGTACCTGAGATAATTTTGATCAAGTTTCAAGTTGAGTTCGATCGACGATCCATGGTTAGCAAAAACCTAATCCAAACTGGATTAAATGCAATTTAGATGGAACATTTTTGAATTCCCAACAAAGAGCCACAACGGGATGAATCTGTCGAGATTTAATCGGTAACTTCATCGGCGTAGGGCAGGAGAAATTGAATCCAAAATTCAGGCTCTATACCTATTGATGAAAGATTGGTGAAAAAAATTACATTTGAAATGAATTCGAAAGAGTTGCATGCCATAGATACGGGAGAACCCAAAGCTTTTTTCTCAAAAATTGATGAGTGGAAAAACAAGTTTGAGGATGTTGAATTTCTATGGACAAATCGAAAGAATAACGTTCCGGCTGTTACTCTAGCAATGATTCAGAGACAAAAGTTGCTCATTTTTCTTCCTTTAAAACAATCCCGTCTTTGTTGACAAAAAATACAATCCGGGAGGAAGTGATCGAATCTCAAATTCTCTCTCAGAGTTATTTTAGGAAAGACGATTTCAAGGGTGATTCTCGATCCTATAAGCCCTTAGGGTTTCAAGGTCTGCCGTTGCGGGCCTTGGCCTTCTGTCATGGCCTCTCCTAGCTCCTCGGTCCCCCCACCAGTCTCTCCATCCATCACTGTAGCACCTGCTACGTCTCTTGCCCCTAGCTCAAGTAACCAGCCTCTCTGGTCCTCTGTGGTGGATGAAGCGCTACCATCATCGGTGGTGCTAGTTCTTGAATTCCATCTCTCAAATGGCACAGCTCACATCTCGATCCCAGAACCCATCACCCGTAACGCAAAGCCTCTGTGGTCTGACTACCTAGTAGGGTTCTTCGTGGGGGATGCTCCCCATATAGGGAAGGTTAATGCCATAGTAAACCGGATCTGGAACAACCTTGACAAATCCTTAAAGATCGACGCTCAGTTTATTAGCTCAGACACGGTCTTTTTCCGCGTTGGTTCACCGGAGATGCGCTCAAGGATTACCAGGAAGAAATACTGGCATATCTCTGATACGTTGCTCATTGTGCAGGACTAGTGCCCTGCTCGGGCGAACGCAAAGTCGGACCTCTCCTCCATGCCCCTATTGGTCGATCTCCACCATGTTCCGGAAGCTCTATATACTGACATTGGTCTTCTCTATATTGCAGGTGTTGCAGGTAAGGTGCAACGTCTCCATTCGAATACCTTGCGATGCACTCATCTGGATGTTGCTCGGGTGCTTGTCCTCGTCAACCTCGATGACCCGCTGCCCATTATGGTCTCTCTTGATGGATACAACTCAAACATCAAGATCACGTACCCTTGGCTCCCTGCCAAATGCACGCTCTACTCTCAGTGGGGTCATCTTGTGAAGGACTACAAGAAACAAAGCACTAGTACCCCCCCAAGTTCGGATCAAGCCCCAGTGCCTTCCCCAGCAACGCTCCACACAGCTGATCTCCAAGGAGTCACCTTCTCCGCCGAGATACCTACCAACGACCTCGCCCCCACTACCATCGAGAGCCCAACCGCGACCCCCACCACCGTCGCCACAACAACGATCACCTCGGACCCAGTGGTCCCCTCAGTAGTTCCACGCCCTTCCCCAACGACTGAGCATGACAACAACACCGCCCTAACACTAGCGTAAATAGATCAATGGCAGGATGTCACCCGACGGCGCCACGCGACAACTCACCACCAAAAACCGAGCACTGACGAGACTAGCCAGATATCTCCCTCATGTTTTCAGGCCCTGATGTCTCAAGAGAATGACGAGTCTGATACTAATTCAGATAGTGACAGCTTAAAAGAGCATGAAGATGGGCAGATCTCGGATACAAAGGAACTAACCCCACCCGATCACAACAAGTACCGCATTGTGTACGAGAGTCGTACCAAAGCTAAAGATAAACAGGCTGCTCCCTAGACTGCTTCGCCCACCAGTTCCAAGAAAGCTACTAAGGCAGCTAAAGCAGAGAAGGTTGAAAAGGAAAACCTTGATAAATTGAAAAGGTTGAAGCAAGAGGCTAAAAAAGCAGAACGAATTGAAAAAATAGAGAAACCAGAAAAGAACCAGAGGATTGAAAAAGCAGAGAAAGCCGGTACCACAAAAGCAAATAAAGCCTCCCATGGGAGGCACTAAATGATCTATGGCCCCTATTATCGCTTGCAACACTCGGGGTGTCAATAAAAAGCGAAAGCACGACATAGTTCAAGATTGGTTCCGTCATCAGGATTCCCTTTTATGCTACCTCATTGAAACCAGGGTCCCTCATAACCGAATGTCCTCTATTGTCTGTAGTATCGCTCCCGGTTGATCTTTCGACCATAATTACGATCACCATGCATTGGGCCGTCTCTGGATCCTCTGGAAGGAGGAGTTGCAGGTCACCACGCTCCATAAAACCTCTCAGTTGATTGCTGCTAAGTTGACAACGGGGTCGGGTCAGGTCATTATTGTGGTTTGTGTCTATGCGTCAAATCATATCGCCGTGCGCGAGGAGCTTAGGGATTCCCTCCGTCACCTTGCCGCCACACACCAGGGCCTCCCGATGGTCTATCTCGGCGACTATAACGAGTTGCTCTTCGCCTCAGACCACTCCTCTGGTGATGTGCCTCACTCTCGTACCCGGGGAGCTTAGGCCTTTCAGAGTTGCGTTCGGGACTGTGATATCCTTAACCTCACCCATTCGGGCCTTCAGTACACATGGACCAACAACAACCCTCTCCACCCCATTGCGGAGAAGATTGACCGTGTGATGATAAACCCGGACTAGATGCAAACCTATGGTCGCTCTTATGCTCATTATGACGCCACGGGCGCCTCAGACCACGCCCGCATGAGCATTTTCCTCACCCCAACATGCTCCAGCTCGGCGGGGTCCCGCAAGCCATTCAAGTACTTTACGTTCTAGGCCGAGGACCCGCAGTTCCTGCCCACTGTCCAACAGTCTTGGACATCCACCCCTCCTATCCATCACTCTCGTCTCGCTCTCCATTTTTTTCCATAAAAAGCTTAAAGATTTGAAATCTAACCTTCTTCTTTTGAACAAGTCTTCCTTCACGGACATCTCCAAGAAAGCTCATGATGCGCGCTCAAAGGTGATGCGCGCTCAAAGGTGATGCAGCTTCAAGATAGGGCTCTCTCGGCCCCCACAGCGCATAATCTCGAGGCGCTCCACCTTGCCACTCAGGATTGGAATCGGATAACTAGCTATGAGGAGCAACTCTTTCAACAGAAATCCCGCATCACGTGGCTTAAGCTCGGGGACAAGAACACCAGATACTTCCACCGGGTTGCAAACTCGCGGAGAGCAAGGAATTCAATTAAGATTCTCAAGACCGCCGAGGGGACTCTCATCAAGGACCCAGCTCTAATAAAATCCCTCGTCGAGACCCACTTCCGAGAGTTTCTCCAGCACAGGCCTGCGCACATATCACCGAGTACTGATTTGGACTTTACAAACACGCTTACCCACCGCTGCTCTGCTGCCGAGGCTTACCACCTCATTGCTCCTGTTACGCCGGACGAGCTCAAATCTGCCCTTCTTTCGATGCCGAGAAGGAAAGCCCCGGGCCCGGATGGTTACCCATTGGAGTTCTTTCTTTCAGCGTGGTCGATCGTAGGCGCGGATTTCATTACGGTTATCCAGTCCTTTTTCTTATATGGGTTCCTCCCCCGCGGTGTTAACTTCACCCTCCTAGCACTGATTCCTAAGTGCACTGTTCAGGAAACCATGCGCGACTACCGTCTGATATCATGTCTCAACACCACCCATAAGATCATTTTAAAGGTTCTCGCCAACAAGTTAAAAACTTGTCTCCCCCAGCTTATCGAGCTCAACCAAAGAGATTTTATAAAGGACTGCCTGCTCCTGGAGAATGTGCTTCTTGTCACTGAGCTAGTTAAGGACTATCACCGTGCATCTCTCTCTGCTCGCACCACGCTCAAATTGGACATCTCTAAGGCCTTCGACTCCCTTGAGTGGGATTTCCTCATTGCCATGCTGAGAGCCATGGGAATGCCAGATCAATTCACCCGCTGGATCCATACCTGCATCTCCACCTCTGTGTTCTCCATCGTGGTAAACGGAGAGCTCGTGGACTACTTTCATAGTGCATGAGGCATCCGTCAGGGTTGTTCCCTCTCCAATTATCTTTATGTTATCGCAAATAATGTTTTGTCTAAAATGTTGAATAATGCAGCGGCGATCTCTCACATCGGCTACCACCCGTATTGTCGAGACCTCGCCATCACTCACCTAAGTTTTGCTGACGATATTCTTGTTTTCACAGATGGCTCTCCGGCGTCCCTGGTGGGAATCTTGCAGGTTACAGATCGCTTTGCTCGCTACTCAGGATTGCGCATCAACAAGGCAAAGTCTTCGGTCTTCTTAGGTGGTCGCCCATGGCGGAGCTCGCCACTGCCCATGGGTTCGCCATTGAGACTCTGCCCATCCGCTACCTTGGGCTCCCGCTAACGACCAGAACGATGACGAACACCGATTACGAGCCCCTGATCGACCGCGTTCGACAGCGACTTCAAGCTTGGGCCACGAAAGCGGTTTCTTATAGTGGGAGGCTGCTGCTTATTAAAGCCGTTATCCATAACATCACCAATTTTTGGCTTTCAGCGTTTACCCTTCCTATGAAATGTTTGGACAAGATAGAGCGCTTATGTAGTAACTTTTTATGGACAGGTACCCCGACAGACCACACGAGAGCCAAAGTCAGTTGGCGCGACCTCTGCTACCTGTGCGACGAGGGAGGGCTTGGGGTTCGCAACCTCTGGGACACCGCCCAGGTTTTCAGTCTCTCGCTCATTTGGCGCCTCACTACTAAAAAACCATCGCTATGGGTTTCTTGGATGCAACAGCATCTCCTCTGCCAAAGCACATTCTGAGAAGCTAAGTACTCTACCGTGGGTTCGTGGATCTGGCGTAAGCTCCTCAAGCTCCGCTCCCTCGCCCAGTCATTCCACAAAATCCAGCTGAGATCGGGATTCACGATCAGATTTTGGAGCAACAACTGGACCGCCTTGGGCCCCTTAATAGCCATGGTTGGTGATGCTGGCTACCGGTCTCTGGGGGTCCCTCGTCATGCGACGGTTGCCTCAGTTACTCACAGCTCCAGCTGGGGCCTTTGGAGAGTCCGCGACACTGTCCTCCAAGCCATCACCGACGCTGTTCATCGCATTCAGCCCCCCGCCCCGGGGAACCTCCATGACTTGCACCTGTGGAAGCATGGGGTCGATACCTTCAAGAACCACTTTAGCTCGCGAGCCACCTGGGACCAGCTTCGTGCTCAAAGGGCGCGCATTCTGTGGAATACGCTGGTCTGGTTCCCGCAGCGGGTGCCCAGGTTCTGGTTTATCTTTTGGCTCGCGCTAAGAGATCGCCTCTCTACGGGTCCCCGCATGCGTGCGTGGGGCCTAAATCAGTCCTGTTCTTTCTGCAACTCTCCGGATGAATCTCGCGAGCACCTCTTCTTTGAGTGTACTTATACCCAGCAGATTTGGACATAACTAATTGGTCGTTTTCTTGCAGGTCACACAACACCCACATCTTGGAACTCAGTTCTCGAGCTCAATTCAGCTACTCACCTCTCGCGGCTGGATAGTGTGATGTTCAAGATTATTTTCCAAGCGACAATCTACTACGTGTGGAAGGAGCGTAACGACCGCATGCACGGCGGCAGTACCAAAAGCATCGGAGCCATCATCTCCTTCTGCGGCCCCACGTCGCCTCTCGCGTCCAGGCCCTTGACTACCGTTTCACCCCCCCCCCCCCCCCCCCCCCCCNGCTGGAACCACGCCTAAGGCTTTTCATCATCTTCTTTGTCTTGCTTTGTTCTATTTTCCTTTTTGTTCTTCTTTTCTTTCGATCCTAGTCTGAGCAAGTCCTATATACTCTTGTTCCCTCATCTAGTTTTGTCTCTTGGAATTTTCTAGACAGGATTTTAATGAAGCATAGGTTCTTGCTCATTATCAAAACTAAGATCCTCTATGTTGCTGTGTTTTTCCCTTGTTCTCCCTCTGTACATATTCTCTTTTCTCAATGAATTTCACATTTAATCAAAAAAATACAATCCCGTCTTTTTTATTTTGGGCTCTATGTAATGACTCAGAGAGAATTCTTTAATTTAAGGGTGATTTGTCTAGGAAGGCAATTTTTGAGAAGTAATTACTCAATATGTCACTTTTGTTTTTGATAGCAATTCACGAGCAAATGTATGAGTTAGGAATAAAAAATTTGTAGACGAAAAGACGAAACTGTCCTTATTTAATGGACATATATCATGATGTATATAAATTTTGAGCCATTGGATTGTGTACTAATATGTTTATAATCCGACGGCTGCTATTGTTCTAGTTAGAAATATTTGGAAATTAATTTGTGTTGGGAGTAGCGATCGCTAAAGTAAAGCTGTGAAGTTCATTTTTTTCGATGGATAACAGGTATATCCAATGTACTTTTTTCGATGGATAACACACTTTTTTCCGATGGATAACCCACTTTTTTCCTTCTATTTTCTTATCTTTTTGTTGTAATCGAAACTGTTTTTTTTTCTTTGCAGGTTTTAGTTTTTGTTTCTCCAAACTGTTCAGTTAACGCGAACACGAATTCACCAAATAGTGGTAACTGTAATGAGAAATCGAACGCGAATTCGGGAATTTGTGGTAATAGAAATTCGGGTACGCGAATTCGGGAATTTATATTTGAAATTTGGGAAAATAGGTACTTCGAATTTGTG
>OVAO01000008.1:0-47865 GCA_900406285.1 Biscutella auriculata
GGGAGTTGATATACTCGGTTTTTGTCGTCTTTTTACCCATATTTTACGATCATTTAACCATAGATTATGATGCATTAGAGTCATTTAGGCTTGCATATTGTATATATTATACATTTTAGGTGATTAGAAGATCAAACATCANCATCAAGAACCAAAAAAGTCAAGATTTAGCTGTTTCGGGCCCTAAAATCGGTCTCGAGCCATGCAGCATCGACCGAAGCATCTCGGGTCAAAGACCATCGGCCAAGACCACCTCAACATCGACCACTTCATGCCCAATATGCCAGCATCGTCCAGAGGGAGAGGAGCATCGGCCAGGCTGAGCCCGATGTGCCAATATTGACCATGGAGGAGGCAATATCGGCCACGTGCTGGCCGATACTCCCAGTATCGACCATGAAGAAGCCAATATCGACCATGGAGTGGTCGATACTCCAATATCGGGCACTCAAGAGCCAATATCGACCTCCCCTTGGCCGATATTGCATCTGAGAATTGTCAAAAATGGACGTTTTTGCCCCTGATCTCTCTCCTATAAATAGTCACTTTATGCCATCATTTGTAATAGGTAGAAATAAGTAAAGGAGGAGTAGAGTAAGTTGGATATGACGTTTTAGGCTCTAGAATAAGAGAGGCTCTTCATGCGAGAGTGGCTGAGTCCAAATTTAAATCCTTAATCCTAAGATAAGATTTAAACTGGAGCACCTAGACCTAGGATCCTTGCCTGAAATCGATTTGCCTGATCAATTTCCTGCTTTTCATTTTCTGCTTTTGTTATCTTTGCTTTGTTTTCTTTTCTGCTCAATAGGATTGTTAGTGACAAACAATTGCCTATCTTTTGACTTAGACCTCACTGGTTCTCTATAGTTCTAGTGTTTTGATTGCTAATCACTTCCGGATTAGGTTCGACATTTTTAAACCCGATCTATACTTCATTTGACTAGTAAGTAGGAAAAATCCTCTTACCAAGGAAAAACCTGCTTATCACAACTCCCTGTTCAACCCACCAAGAAAACGTTCCGTGGTTGCTTCTCTACCTTCTCTAAGATCTGTCCTTAGCACTAGCGTTTCTAGCTCTTGGAAGTACTCCACGACTGCCTTGGACCCTTGGGTAAGCTTCCTTAGCCTTAGGTGAAACTCACGGTGTTGATGACTAGGAACAAAGCGCTTCCTCATTACCACTTTCATCTCGGCCCAAGTATCAATAGGTCGCTCTCTGTTGCGTCTTCGGGATGTCACTAGTTGATCCCACCAACTAAGTGCGTAATCACTAAATTTCGTGGCTGCCACCTTCACTTTATTACTCTCTGACTACCATCTACAATCGAAGACCATCTCGATCCTTTTTCCCACTCAAGATATGCCTCAGGAACACTCATGCCTCGGAAATGAAGTATCTTGAGCCTAAAGTCTTGAAATCGTTCTTGTCTCGGTTCCCTTGGGCACTTCTTTTAAGATCCTTGTCTTGAGACATCCAAATACTCATCTTCTCAATACTGCCTGTGACGTCTTGGTTTTCTCCTTAGGCGTTCTCTGTTTTCATAGTAATCTTCATCTGCATAACGTCTTCTATGTTGACAATATTCAAGAGACCATTGTTGTTGAAGAGTGGGCTTAGCACGGAGTCTTGACCTTGCATAAGGATCAATCTTGACATCATCAACCATTGGATTAGGCGAAAATGATCAAGAGCTCGAAATTTGGCGAAAAACAGAACAAGAATGGTCAAAGTTGACCAAAATAGTCGGTTGGATGCGTGTTGGTACGGACTGGTTGGCGACTGCTGGCGCGATAGGGTGACGCACCGCGCGCGACAGGGTGACGCACCGCCCGCGACAGGGTGACGCACCGTGCGCGACAGGGTGACACACCGCACGCGCGACAAGGTGACGTACGGTACGGGTGTACGGCCGGTGGTCCAAGTCTTCACAACCAATGCCAAAAACTCAATTTTGTACACGTTTTTTGCGAAAACTTCCTTCTTCAACCTTAAAGATAAGACCAAAATAAGTCATAAAACCAAGCTTTAGAAGCCATTAGAGCACAGTAGCAAAATCAAACACTTGATGCAAGGTTTAAGCCAATTTTCTGAAGAAAAGTTAACAACTTTGTATTAAACACACAAAATCTCAAAATGATTTGGATCTTAAAGGATCTTGAAACCCTAAGTACAAAAACTTACAAAATATGATAAAGACAATTTCTTTTTTGGTTTTTTCGTTTTGGGAAACAAACTATCAACCTAAAAAAAGCTAAAACGAAATTAAACAGAAAATTATCAGGCAACAAGTTAAATGAAACTCCCTGATCTTTCATGAGACACTCCTCAACCTGGCTTTGATACCACATGGTACACGCTCGCTTAGCGTTGAGGACCGGTTTGAGGAGATCTTGTCCTTGGCCGAAGAAAGGCCTAAAATTTGGAGTTGAGAACTTGCTTTTGGAGAGCTCCAAAAGGTGTGGCCTTTTCTAATGGTCTTCTAGGGTGGAAATGAGTGGGGGTTGATGAAAAACTCCAGTCGAAAAGAAGAACGCAAGTGAGGCGAAATGAAGGTATTTGGCGGTTTTCTTGAATGGAAAGGTTGAGAATGGCTTGGTGGAATGAAGCAGCAACTATGAACGTAGATATGGATTTGATAGGATTGAAGAAGGGGAATGAATCATGAACAAGATGGGATGAAATGGACCACAAGAGATGTGGAAGTCTCTTGATACACCAAGCTCTTGGATATTACTCACCAAGAGGATTTCAATAGATATGACTCACTATTGAGAGTGAACTTTCATGAGAGAAATCTTTAAGTTTTTGATAAAATGAAAGTTAAAAGACCAAGTTTGGTTTACAAAGGGTTTATATAGTCAAGAAAAGGAAGCTAAAGTAAACCCTAAAAAGGAAGCTAAATAAAACATAAGGCATAAGGGAAAGAAGGTCGAGACTCGTCATGGCAACGGTCGTATCACTTTGGTGCTTCCCTTATGAGAGATCTACTGTGCAATGGGCCTCATTAAAAACCTTAGTGTGAATACCCATTTGGGACAAAACTCACTAAGGGAAAAGAGTACCTCGAAACCTCTCATTATACCCGAATTTAGCACTTGAAAGTTAAATGCATGGAATCGGCTCTTCTTCCATCTTCAAGTGTTGAAGCGGACTCTCCATACTCTCCAATGCATGTATCACAGCTCCAAATGCTTCAATGATCTTCAAGACTATTCCAAGCATTCTTCTTAGGCGGCTCAATTCCATGTGCAAGCTTCGGGTTCATGACTTGAGCTCCAAGGCTATGATGACTTTTATGATCCCCATTAAGCTCCAAGTGTTGCAAATGATTTCAAGTCTCTCCAAAATGGTTTTCACGTGCGGCTCAAGTCCTTGTGCGAGCTTCGGGTCAAGCTTGTCCAAAATGGCTCTCCTACCTCCAAGCTTGAGGCTTGTCATGCATGTATCATAAGGGGCCACTTTAACTCATGTAATCAGATTATATGCCTCTGCCACTTTGATGTTGGATATGAGCACCTCCGTGCAGAGAATAAAGATGTATGGGGACAAAGGGTCCCCCTGTCTTATACCCCTTGTGGGGATAATCCGGCCTATCGGGATCCATTTATCAGCACATTGTATGTACCGTGCGAATGCACTGCAGTATCCAGTCTGTCTAGGTTGAATAGAATCTCATCCTTCTCATCATGGCCTCCAAGAAATTCCACTCCACTCTATCATATGCTTTGCTCATATATGTCTTGATTGCTACATATGACCCAATGTTGCTCCGATTTGTATTCAGAGCATGAAGTGCCTCTTGGGCCAACAAGATATTGTCACATATTGTTCTCCCTACCACAAAGGCCGATTGTGTTGCTGAGATAATTGGCGAAAGGAGTATGTTTAGCCGGTGGCTTAAGATCTTCGAAATTATTTTATAACAGACATTACAAAGGCTGATTGGTTGGAAGCTCACCATGCATCTAGGCCTAGGAATCTTCGGAATAAGACACAAATTGGTCTTGTTTAAGTGGGGGTCAAGCACTATGTGGTCCATAAAGTTATGGACCATTTTGACGATTTCGCTGCCAACCTCCATCCAATACTTTTGGAAAAACAGTGTCGTCATGTCGTCCAGACCAATCGCAAATAGTATTACTCTAACCTCTTACGCGGTCGCCCTCCGACATAACTTCGCATTAATAGTCGGAGTAATTACACTCGAAGTATTACGGAGAGACACCTCCAAATTGGTGGAGGTCGTGGATTGGTAATTCCCCGAAAATACTCAACCGCCACTTATTTCACTTTCTCCTCATCCTCCGTCCAAACCTCCTGCTCAGTGAGGATTCCAGTAATGCGGTTTTTAGCTCTCCGTTTTTCTGTGGTGGCATGAAAGAACTTTGTATTCTTGTCTCCCTCCTTGAGCCAGAGGTTCCGGCTTTTCTGTTTCCAGAATATTTCCTCATCATTGATGGCATTCCTCAACGTATGTTGGGCCTCCCTGACCTCCTCCGTTGTTAGGTTAGGATCTGCATGAGTTGCGTCAAGGCTCTTCTTCAGGTTCTCTATTCGCTTAGATTAATTCCATTTGTCCCGTGTACTTGATAAACAGGGTTTTATCCCCCTTCTCACTATTGACTAATGGAGAGGGATAAAGGTTATCAATGTAGTATAGTGGTGGATTGAATGTCGAACCATCTCAGGAGTGATTATGCACCAATTCTATAGAGAGTTTAGCCAAGTTTAGGTGAGATATAAGAGATGTTGTGTCACTAAACAATATATTTGAAATCAATAGCAAATGCATTCAAAATAAGGAAAGTCAACTCAAAATAACAAAAGTCAACAAGAACGATTTTACCAAATAATAAGAGAGAACTAAGCAAATGGGCCAGGGTAATCTACTCGGGTAATAAAATCCATGCTTAGGATGCTCATTTCTATCAAACAATGTTAATTCTTAGTTTAAGAACTACCCAATTTAGATTAATTCAATCTCTTGGTAGAAATCCATTTATTAATCATGCAATTGTACAATCCCTTGTCTAATCACAAAATTAATAAGCATTAAACTCTAGTATATGCAACTACTAAACAATCCTAGCACAATCTCTTGGTTATACCTCATTTAGAACTTAAAAGATTCATTCAGAGATTTCATTGAACACCTTCCAGGCAATAATTTGTCTAAGATCTAGAACAAGGTGAACAATCCTATTCTAGCATTAAGCACATCCAATAAGTGAAGATAATTAACAATATAATCCCTAAGCATCATAATCAATCATCAATCATCATAATCTACCTAACCTACTCACTTAGCAAGATAACTACTCACACATCATAGTTTCAACACAAAATCCCAAGAGGGAATCATGTTGAACCATTGATGAAATCAACTAGAAGAAGATGATAAGGATGGAACTACAATTACTAGCAATGATTTTTACAAAATTCTTCAAAGGATTCAAGAGAATTAGAAAGAGCTCTAGAGAGAAAGCATAAAAATTAACACACTTAGAATAGGGTTTGTTACCCCTATTTATAGTCTCTCCCAAAAAGCTTAAAATGACTTGGTTTAAAAACTAGATGGAGAGCTGGTACCGGTCAGACAGACGGTGGTTCTTCTCAGGCGTGATTGGGGGCATCTCCATGTGCACAATCGGGCAAAGGTCATCGGTCTGTGTACCGGTCTTTAGGACACATGGGTGGGTCTACGTCAATCAGGACCAGTCAAGAGGTTGACTGGTGTGGTGTCCAGTGATAAATGTGCGGATAGACGAGCTGAAGACGGCCGATCTGGGTACCGGTGAGGTCCAGACCGGTATGATTCTCTGAGGCGCAATTCTTAAGGATACCGTTCATAGTGACCGATATGGTGTGTCTGGTGCGGTCCTGTGAAAGTAGACTTGTCTCTTTTTTGCTCTAAAATGCTTCCTAGGCTCCACTTCTCGCATTAAGCTTGGTTCCACACCTGAAACATGATATGCAAATGCATCCTAAAGGACTCTAAATACGACCTAAAATAAATGAGAAATGAATGAAAATGAATCCTAAAAACGGCTAAAAACACACATATCAGTACTCCACTTGGAGATCTCCCATCGACACACCCGGATTCGATCCCAGATAGGGACGTCTTGGTTTTTCGTATTCCCCCGCCATGCCTAGTTAATGACTCCATGTAAATCAGGTTTAGCCACCCAGCGTTTATCAAACCTGAAAGAGTGGATACCATTAACGGTTCGCATAGCTATCTTGGTAAGGATATGGTGGTGATTTGATCCCTGGAATCTTAGATATTTCCACGTGGAATTGGACAAAGTCGAAAACCATTCATCATTCTTAAGCGAACGATCTAGCCTGCATTTGACTAGAGAGGTGTGTCGGGGGCCCACCCAGTATAAGAAATCCCTATGGTGCAGAAGATCCATCATTCCGCAATTTTCATGCATCCTGCAGAATTCCAGGAAAGAGTTTTCGCTACGGCGTCGCCCACCCGATTTTTCATGGTTTCCATTGATCTCGTTGAAATCACACGTCATATGCAATGCCTCGGTTCGTTGGGTACCAATTCGGTTTAGGCTTTCCCATACTAGATTGCGGCATTGGACAACAGGGTCACGTAAACAAAAGATACATCAATGACTCGATTATTCGACGAAGGGACTTGGACATTATATTTTGCAAGTGCAAACAATGCTAAGCCACCACTAAGGCATGAAGGCTCAACAATAAAAAGAAAATCATAACCAAGGTGAGCATGTAAATTATGAATAAAGACTCGCTCTTTCTTGGTTTCCATCAGGAACATTATACTAGGAAAAAAACTTATGCCGAGTCTCCCAAAGGTGTTGAATTGCCAAGTAACTCACTGCGCCTTGGCAATTCCAACTCAGGATCATCCTAAAGTTCTACCGATTGCTCTCCCTCGGCCACCAGCTCATCATTCTCCTCAATTGTTTCCTCCATAGGTGGAGCCATCCCTGAGGCAGACGGATGATGTTTAAAGAACTGAGGGATAGTGTGAACACTAGGTTACTTCTTCGAGGATTCCCCAGACCTAGAGGCCCATTTCAGCTTCGAGTTACTCTGTTTCGGACTCCGAGCTATTTTCTTCCTTGGGTGGAGGGCATGCTTGTCCGGCCCAAGGTGACTACTTGTCGGTCTCCCCCTTTCCCTGCCTCTTGCATCCCGGTCACGGCCAGCGGCCACCGCTGAGAGCATGGCCTTCAGCGGCGAGATGACCTCTTCTAGTTCGTGGTGGGCCAGTCCACACGGCTCATCAGTTGTTAACATCGCAGTAGGTAACACCTCGGTCGGAGCCAATACAACAAGGGCTTTGTATTGTCGCGGGTCGCTCTCCACATGCACTGGCTCGAGATTTTTGTTCTAGGATGCTGGCTTGAAGGTTGTAGTACCCGACTCTGCGACTCCTGTCTCCCGAGTGGCACTTAAGGTTGTGCCGAAAGTCGAGCGTGGCTTGTCTCTCTTTGAGGGGGCTTGATCTCGTGCGACCGCAACCGTCGGTACCACAGATGCTTCCACAGCTCGTTAGTCAAGCTGGGTAAACGCCCGTTCGACCTAGCTTCGTGTGCCGAAAATCGATATTCCATGCATGCGGCATTAGGGTGACCAACGCCTTAACTCAGTGAGTCTAGGCCTCTCGGTTCAACACTCCTCCCATCATGGTGAGGTCATAAGCTGCCACAATGTTCGAGTTATCAAACTCCTGGATTGCAATTGGCTCGAGCAGCAAGGAGTTGATTCTCTGATCATGGTTTTGACTAGGGACTCGGGCCATTGTTAACCAGAGAATGTAAAAGAATACGGTTAGAAGGAGACCAATTTCTCGGTGAAGAGACATAGAAAGGAGCCGACTCGGGCTCTCCCCTCCAAGCTTTAAAAAGGAAATGTTTAGTGTTGAGAAAATCGCACACTCGGTGATTGAACCCAATCACCGCTTCATCATACGAGAGATATAAATGCTTCGTAATCTCTGGATTATCCTTCCAATTCCATCATTTGGAGCGATCCCTCATACCCCAAAAGTCCCTGAATGCCGCTGCTGATTTAATCATAGCATCAGAATAGGCAAGAGCATCCATAGGTTACTTATTCATATCATCAAATATTTCGGATATAAGGTACATTTTATATATTGCACACTCCATGAATCATAAACCAGATTATTTTTTTCTCCCACAATATCGGTTATTTGACTATGTTACAGGCATCAAGACCGATAAATCTACTCTAACGTTGTGTTTGAATGCATGCCTATATAGAGAAGTTGCTTATTATACTAGCTCAATGTTTGATTACACCAGAATTTTGCTTGTGCGATCACATCATATGTTTCTGTAAATTTAAAAATAAATAAAAACTATGATGAATAAAAATGTTTTTCTATACAAAACATCTTTTTCATCTGCATATTACAATTAGTCAAATGAATAAAAATTTGATAAATTCTGCCTTTAAATATAAAAAATATATAACTTAAATTTAAAACAAAACATTAGGTTTAAAAATGACATATTTTGAAACTATGAAAATACAATTTTAGTAATTTCAGCTATTTCATCATTTGAAGTATTCCGATAAGAACCCAATAATAATTTACATCTCGAGGAGTAGTCATCGCTGCTGAAAATTTATGAAAAACAGAACCTTTAGATGTAAAGATCTTTAATCATAATATGAGATGAACACATTATAAAATACTTGTTTGTTAATCACAAACTTTCGTCTAATTTACATCACAATTAGGCAAATAAACAAACGCCGGTGAGCTTTTTATTTCTGTATAAAAAATCTGTAGAGCCAAGTCTCCGGTAACTCAAGAACCTATGGTATGTGCTGTGTTGGATCTCATTTTTTTCACAGTGAAGAACGCGAAGCAGTGGAAACGCTTCTTGTAAACCTAACAAACTCGGGATCTATCACAATCCCATGAACTTGTCTCCTTCCTCTCCTTCCCAACAAGTTTAATCCTCCATTTCCTGCTGGTAACGGATCGGTAACCGGAACGTTTTCAGGAACTGGCATCTCCGTGGAGTGTCCTGAGATGCACAGTGATCCTGACTCGTCTTGTTGCCAATAGACTTCAACCATTATTCCCCGTGGATTCTCTGCAGTTTCTGTTCCCGGTATCCCAACAAATCTTGCCCCAACAGGTATCTGTGGATCAGCTTCTGTTTCATGATTGTCTCTCGAAGTTTCTATAGATATGAATGCCTGAGATGTATGTTACTTACCTCAACGGATGAGCCAGATGTTAACTCAAGAGTCACCATTGTTCCATCATCTGCAGCGCTTTCCAGTTCAGCTTTTCTTGCTATGTTCAAAAAGACTTCTTCAAGAGTTGCGAGACCAAGTTGGATGTCTGAGATTCCAAATTCTGTTTCTCTGTCTTGCAGCTCAGCGAAGAAGTCCTGTTTTGTTGTTAAGAAGACAAAGCAAGTTGTAAAATCACTTGACACTTAGTTTCACGGTAGGTAGTGTATATGTAAATGCTTACTGTCAAAAGATTCTCTTTGTCGTGGGGTATAACAAAAGTCATGAAGGCCTTGTTTTCTTCAATTGGTTTGACATTAAGATGCTGCAAGAAAAAATGTCACAAGCTCAGAAGATATGGTTGGATCAAGTTAAACGCATTGTAAAATGGTAACCTTTAACTAGCTGACAAAACAGAGACTCACATCTTTAAAAAATAATTTCACTGGCTCGCGTGAATCTGCACCAACAGTGTCGCCATTGTGGTTATTGCCGTTCATTTCTTGACCGTTGCTTTCGACGAAGCTAATATTAGCAATGAAACCTGTGCCAAAGCGGGATTTCAACCTGATCGAGGTTCCTATGCAGCGGAGCCTACCTTTAGCCATTATCCCAATTCGATCACTTAAGATATCAGCTTCTTCCATCGAATGTGTCGTTAGTATAATGGCGCGACCTTTCTTGGTTTCCTGTATAATATCCCACACATGTCTCCTCGTGATTGGATCCATTCCTGTAGTCTACGATCCACGTACGAAAACCATGCATTTGAAAAAGAAACAGAACTTAGATAAATTCGTGTTTCACACATATATTATATATGGAAAGTAACAAACCGGTTCGTCAAGAAAGACCAGCTTGGGATCACCAATGAGTGAAACTGCAACACTCAGTCGGCGTTTCATTCCTCCACTGTAACTTCCTGCCCTGATTTTCCCTGCTTCAGTCAGTTTTACTTCTGCCAATGACTTCTCAACTATCTGTATGATGGGGAAGAAACCGTCTAAGGAAAAAAGGAAGAGGAAAACTATTCTTGATTTGAATTTGAAATTAGATACCATGTATTTCGACATACCGAGTTGATCGATGCTTGTGGCATCCCTTTGATGCTAGCAAAGAGGTGGAGGTGTTCTTCACCGGACAAAGCATCCCAAAGAATATCGAACTGTGGAAAGTGGGATGTAATTAGTCAACTTAAAGCATAACAAAATGACTGTGACTAAGGAAGCAGATAGCACAAAAAAAAATGGAACACCTGAGGACAAACTCCTATCATTTTACGTATGTTGGACATACCAACAGAGCTTCTGATAGAGTTTCCATAAATTAGTGCTGTTTTTGCCAAGTAGAGAGAGTTTAGTATAGTGAAATGCTTAAGCCACTAGGTTCTGCGAAACAGATACAAGAAGTGCAAGCTTCCTACCATCACCACCAGTAACTGGATTTATGCCTGTCAAACAATTGATAGTAGTTGTTTTCCCTGCGCCATTGGGTCCAAGAAGACAGAATAGTTGATCTTTGGCAATATTCATCCACAACCCCTGATTATATTTCAAGAATTAATTACGGAATACACAAGTATAATGGGAGAAACTACAAGAAGAACTAAATGGTAGAATTTCATCCAAGTCCTAGTTCACAAACATCTTTGCCAAAGAACAGAATCTACCATCCTAAATTGAAATCTACAAGCGTAGGAGGATCAGTTTTTCACTTTTCTTTTCTTGGAAGAAATACCTTCAGAGCATGATAAGGGGGAGTTTTCTTGCATTTGCAGCATCCAAAACTTGTCTTCCCCGGATAAGTCTTTGCAAGACCACGTATTTGAACTGCAACGTTTGGATCAACTGAGCCCTCCATTGAATGTTGCTTAACTAAAGTTTCCTCTTCAAGCACATCTTCATCATCTGGGGTAATATGATCCACAGATGGGACTGAACCAGTACAGCTACAAACTCCACCTTCTGCTCAGAGTAGAAAAAGGTTAATTAGGATAACTTTCTCGACACCAAATTACTAATGAATTCAAGAAAAAGACAGAGGAGAAAGTACCTTCTACTCGGTTTCCACCTTTACCGGTCCAGTAACCAGGGTTAAGAAAGTAAAAGATAGGTTTTCTTACACCGGACGCATTTGGAATAATATTGTCAAAGTAAAGAGCCATAATAAACCACAAAAAGAATGTCCCAAGAAGCCATAAGTAAATGTCATTCTGCAAAACCAAAATAAGTATTGATCAGATAACAACTGGACACAGATATTACATGGAATTTGATGCGATAGTTGACATACAATTGTAATCACACAATCAGTGTCATCGCTGGGTCCGCATTCTGCTCTCTTACTCCAACTAATTCCAGGATCTTGAGGAGTTGAAGTTGCATCAGCAAGCAGCTTTAGACCCTGAGAAAAGGTATTAGGTGGGAACAGTGACCAAAGCGCCCTGATCGTACGTGAAAAATTATTGGCATAGGGAAACCCACTTGACGTTGCAAGCTGCAATTAGATTTATGATAAGGAACAGTTTATGATTTGAAAAAACAGTTTAAGCTATTTTGTTTTTGCATGAGAAAGGTACCTGTGTTACAAAGCCAACCATAAACACAAAGAAGCCGACAGTTGTTGCTGAAGACGAGTTGCTGATAAAAGCTGATAGCATGAATGCTAGTCCAATCTAGCAGCACAAAACATAAGTCCTTCAATGGATAAAACACAATCTAAGAAGAAAGCAGAAACACAAGTCCTTGAATAGGTATCTAACTTTAGTCTGGGGGAGGCAGTCTTACCATATTAAACTGGAAAAGCATGAAAAGTAGGAAGACAATAGCGAAACTGTTCTTCAAGAAAAAGTCGAACTGGAACATCATGCCAAAAAGAACTAACAAGAGCGCCGAGATAGCAGTAAGAATTCCTTCCCATGTAAGCCACGACAACCAATAAGCAGTGTCAAAAACACCCATCATCGTCATTGCCTGTTGCAAAACAAGGAAAACACAAAATCAATGTATTATATAGAAATTTGTAACACCCTACAAAAGGAACAGTATTATACCTGGCGAAGTTTGAGTTCTTTCTCAGTGATCAAAGAACTGATTTGAAGAACAAAACCAAACATTGCAACAGCAAGGAAGAAAGTCGGTCCAATTGTGTCCAATGCAACAATAGCTTCAATAGTTGGGTGTGGAAATTCCTTAAATCCAACAACCCAGTTAAAGTTTTGGTCTGCAGAATGTATAGCAAGTTCCCAGTTCAAAATTAAACACATATTGCAAGAAGCACAAAGATTCAGCAAGATAAAAGAAAATATATGCATACCTCCAATTAAAGACCTCGCAATTTCACGCTCAGCAGCAATTTGAAGGGGTATCTGGAACTTAAATGTGGGATCTTCAAACCTTCCCCGATTCATCTCTGGAGTTGAATTTGTTTGAATACCATAACTGAAAACTGTAGCATTTCTTTCCATAAAGTGCAAGGCTCCTGGAACTACCAATGGATTTGCCATGAGCCACACATCTACCTCATCAGGATCCGTGAAAGATCGAACCTGAATTGTCCACGAAACAAAAATAAAGAAAAAAACTAGTTGATTTTGCACACTTTTTGGATTATACCATTCAATTTGCAAGTTTGACTTTCCAACACGTAAATCTTAACCATGTGGTTTTCTCAAACCCTTTACTAAACAATTTGGTTCTATAATCTAAAACATCACTAAATTTCATCAAATCGCCATCAAAATATACTTTAATTTCTCATGAAGAATGCTTAAGTTACGCAATTTTACTGAAAAAACAAAACATAATTTTCCTTACATGTAGAGCAATCACGAAGAGATTGTTGACAAAAGTAAAAACCTTACCTTCTCAGTCTTAATCGGTCTCCCCGGATTGTTAGCCATAATGGCATTAACAATATCCGTCGCTCGCTGGCTACGATTTCCACTCCATACAAAGTCAAAACACGGAAGATTGACGAAGAACTTATCCTCACAAGGAGGAATAGGCGGGGCAATCAAAGCCGTGGGATCCGTAACAGTCTTGAGAGCGGTGGAGGAAGCGAAGCTCTTCTCCATAGCCTCCTGGATACAGAAGATGAGAAGGATGAAGAAGAAAGAAGCGAAGAGCTGAAGGAACGTGGCCCGCTTGCTCCGCCATGAAAGCAGAAGGTTTTTCCTGAAAAGCGCCGTGTACTGTTGCCAGAGAAGAGGCAACCCTCTCTGCGACGTCATTGCTTAGCCGTTTTTTCTGGGCCCTTTCGAATTTTTTCGCCACTGTGATCTGAATTTTTATTAGATTAAGGATTTAAAGTAGACGAAAGAGTTTATTTAAATGCCCCCTGAAGTTTGAGATAATTACGAATTTGCCACTCCGATTTGCCTTCCGAAACTACCCCGCAAATGTTGAACTTCCTCACAAAGCCGTGTGCTAATAATGTAATGTTAGTTCTTAATTACAGAATTGACATAATAATGATAATAATAATGTAATGTCAAATTGTAAACTTAATAATACTAATAATAATAGTAATATTTGTTGTGATTAATGTTAATTATAATAGTAATATTTGTTGTGATTATTGTTACTTCTTTCTTACAAGAAAAAGCTTTTGACTTTCAGCAATTGATCCTATTAAATTACTGTCTACTAGTATTTTCTTTGAGTTATTTTATATTTATTTTGCATATAAGTTTATATATTTACATATCAAAATAATTATGATAATCAAGAGAGACGCGCTTTGTAAATTTCGACAACACTTACAACAATAATCAAAGTAATTTAGTGACAGTTGATCTAAATAATGTTCAAAGTTCTGAATAATTAATTTGAAGGTCAAAGATCTATCTTTTTTTTTTAATGTGTACATGTTGTGGTTTAAACTTTCTTCTATGTCATTATCGTGACAAACAAAACAAAATTTGCCTTCACTTTTTTATTTTATTTTGTTGACGAAACAAAACTTCTTCAAAATCTTTTTTTATTTCGTCAAACAAATCTTCTTCACTTATAAATGTTTGTCATGTTTATTTTAACAAATGATTTGACTTTTGGAAATTATGGCTTATCGAATATATTTTATTTTAAAATATATACTTTATTAGAGAATGTTTATATATTTTTACGAAGATATCACCTCAACTATATATTTTCTATTATTTTAGTTTGAAGTTTACAAATTATTTAAAATTAGTTACTTCAAATATAAAAAAACGATTATATAGGACAAAAATTTGGCATGTTATCTAATAGTTATTTTTTTTGGGGGTATAATATTTTTTAACATTTTTTGCTTTTTAAGTATATGGAAATAAAATAAATTGTGGTATTTTCTTAACAAAAAAAATGAAAGTCATGTGGGCCAAAATCAATATATTCTACTATGATCCTGATTTGTATCATTTTCAGAAGTAATAGTAAAACTGAGATCAACTAGCGATATCCACAATAGTATTTTTTATATATAATTAGGTCATGGTTGTTTTTCCACAATTATTCAAAAAAAGAGAATAGTAAACCAAGAAACCCGCTCTTTTGTTTTTGGGTGGAACTATGCATTACTTCTTGTCCAAGTAAGCAGCATCACGTAGTAAATAAGGATTTGGTAGACGTGTGTTTGCTGTTGTTTATATAAATAAATGAAGATTTGGTAGAGTTTTTGAATACCGAAATATAATACATAACATAGAGATCATATCACACGGAATGTAAAAAAAGAATAATTTTAAATTTAAATTCCCACACGTTGACGAATCGTAAAGGGTCGTGGGGATCACTTATCTCCTTCGATTTCCAATCTTTTTTTTGTCTTTTTTCTGTCGACAATGTTTTTCAGTTTTCTTTCTGCCAACAATTGTTATTAATGTATTATTCATCATCTACAAATATTTTGTAAACTATGATCGAATTTTACACGATATTTTAAAATGATGAACTGACCCATATTTTGCTAATGTCTGAAAACAGAAACTCAATTATTACTAGCTCTTTTATTCTTACATTTCAAACTGAATTATTATTAAGAGAATACGATCTTTAAGGATAGGGATATTTTTTTTAGTTTTTCAAAGAAATGTCTAAACAAGAACTAAACTTCGCATATACATCACATCCCTAAATGGTCCACTTTTCTTGCTTTCCTATATCCATCATGTTCCTTCAATTTTTACAAGAATAATTAAAAGTCTCATTTAACTGCGCTTATATATATAGATAAATCTTTGACAGGTCGTTATTAAATGCAAGTTTTTTTTTATTCATTAAAAATAGTTAATAAACAGATTTAGTCAAACTAAGTCAAAACTCAAATCCATTTGCAATCTCCTAAACAACTATTTTATTTTATTTTATTTTAAATTATTTTTACTTTTATATAAACATAATTATTTTAATACGTATGCATTTCTCTAACAATTTCTATATAATGTTTTTATTTATTTTGTTAACATTTATTATATTAAATTTATGTGACGATAATTTAAATAAATGATAATTGTCGATAAAAATATTTAAATTTATTTTTAAAATTTTATTTTTTAATTAAATATTTAATTTAGAATTATCTATATATAAAAAATTTAAATATTTTATTTTTAGCCTATAAAAGCTAAAGAGATACTTCTTTGATGAAATTTAAATGATTTTTGAGGATTTTTTTTTGAAATAGTTGTCGGTAATAAAATATTTGATTTCGAATATTCTATACGTAAACATATTTTAAAATATTTTATTTAGTGTTTGGGAAATATAAAAAGAATATTTGATAAAAAAAGAAATGTTTTTTTATCATTTAAAAAAAAAATTTAGTCTATAGTATTTATAATAGTTGTCATGATAATCTAATTTTTAATAAAATATTTGATTTAGACCCACACTATACGCTAGTAATTTTTACTTTGGTGTCGCTTTAACTTTTAGTGTTGAAAATGTATTTTTAGTGTGAATATATTTACTGGTTTATTGAATTCATTCATGTCCTATGATTACATAATAAGTCTATGTGAGACTTTTTTTCATAAATCGAGTATTTTAAAATATATTTTTTCTATAAGATTAACTTTAAAAAAAAATCTATATAGGATAACATAATGACGATAAATTTTATATGATTACACATTATATTTTTTTATTCATCTCAACTCATTACATACTATTAACTGCTTCAGTTATAGAAATATACAATTTATATACTAATTAGTTTTGTTCAATTTCAAATAATTTGCCTTTTCAAAGTAAAGGATAAAATTTTTATCTTTACCCAAATCAAAAAATATATCATATCTATTGAAAAATTGAAATTATATATTACTCATCTAACCAAAATTATATATTTAAATTATTTTATTTTATTTATATATAAATATTAAATAATTATAAATTAATTTTTTGGTCCACCAAAATTATTAGATTAAAAATAAAATTGTATGATTTAGATGGTGAATAAATCATGTTTCCGACTTCCAATTCAACATTCAAAACATATTAGTTTATTATATAATTGATTTATCTTTGCCTATTATTTTCTTAAGCCATGTGAACATTTTCAAAGATTTTTTTATAAAATGTTTTATATTCATTTTATAATATATATTTTAATCCAATATAATATTTAAATATTTTGATTTATATTTCAATAATTGATCCAAATTTATTTAGTATCTAAGAAATATAAATAGATAAATCTTTGATAAGTGTTAAAATATATTTTTCATAGTTTAGCTATTTTGTTAAAAATATAAATCGGATTTTAAAATAACGATTTTTTTAAAAATAGGTATCTTATTGAAAGAATAAATCAAATATATAATAGTTGTCGCGTATAATCTAATATTTTAGTTAAATATTTGATTTAGACTTATCAATATAAACATACTTTTAAATATTTTATTTAGAATATAGCAAATATAAATATAGATAAATCTTTGATAAATGTTAAACTATTTTTTTGTAATTATTTTAAAAAAGGTATCTTGTTGAAAAAATAAATCAAATATTAAAATATATTGTTTAACATTCGTTTTATTTTATATATTTATTAGATATATTTGATTTAGAATGATTTAAATTTCTTAAATATGTATTTTAAAGAAAAAATTAATTCTCAATTAAAATTTAATACATATATTTCGAGCTTTACCGTTAATGAAAATATATATCAAGTTTTATCCTTAATAAATATTTTATTTTTTTCTATAAATTATTTTTTCCAATGGGGTATATCATATTAATATTTTAATAATTTTAAAATTATATTCTTAAAAATATTCTGAAATAATACAATAGAGACATAATTTATATATAAATTAGTTTTAAAAACACTATAAACAAAAACCAAGAATGGAAAGAATAATTCACAGAAAAATAAATGGCATAAAAGTCATATCTACGGGTTATTCTTACTATGTTACTTGTAAGTTCATGTACAAATAATCTGCTCAGACTCTTATGATACATTCATCCTAACATATTGCAAGTCCTCGAAGCAATATCACCAAATTTTCAAAAAGTCTAACACGCAGTTCTCGAAGCAATATCACCAAAACGCAAAATTTCGTATAGAACACTGGTCAACTTGCTCTTCAAGTAATGCATTTAAGGCAGATCCAAATTTGGTAATTAAGAAAATATATTTTCTAACTATTTGTTATTCTCAAGACCGAGAAAAAGGTGAGAGATGGAGATGGTGATCGGCGTCTTTATAAGGAATAGACCTTATATACGGCTCTGAGTAATTTAGGGTCAGAAACCAATAAGAAGTGAGGGTCTGTTTGGTCCGTTTGGATTAGAATCAAGCCTACTTGTATGTAGACTCTGATTATAGTACAAGAAAATAATAAAATATGGTCTTTTTCAATGGTTAAATTCGTCAATAGATCACTGAAATAGACAACTATCGACGAATTTTTTACGAATCCATATTATTTGTGGCAAAAATTTACTCGCCGTCTTCGAAAAGTATTGACGAGATTCCGTCGATCTTCGAAAAAAAAATTTAAAGGGAGTTAGTCGTTGAAAAATAGATTCTGACGATGTTTCCGACATATGTGTCTGTCACTGAGAAGATATTTACGACGAATTTAAGTCTGTCGGAATGCATAAATTTCTAACAACCTTAAACCCATCAGAAATTTTTATATTCTGACGAAATTAAAATCCGAAAAGTTTTATTTGAACCGTTAAAAAATCAAAATATTATTTATTAAATTTATATTTAAATATTATATTATTAAACTAAATTTTATTAAATTTAAAATAGAATGTATTTTAATTAAAAGAAAATAAAAATAAAATATAACAAAAGTATCATAAACCGACAACATTGTAGAAAATGTAAATCAACAAAACGAAAACTAAATCAGTGTTGGTGGGCTGGAACCGTCATCTGACGGGTGATAGTCGGGGAATTTCGAGCTCAAAAAATTCTTCAGCCACTCGTTAAGCGCTTTAAGCCTCATGATCTTCATATGGTACTCTTCATGTCGTGGATCCTAGTTCGAGATTTGAGCGGAAAAAGAAGTGAAATAGACAAGACGCCTTGTAACATGTACCGTCTTCCCATGATCATCAAAGTTTGTTACGAGAAAAAATTAAATTGGGTTAGAAACGCGTTTATAATAAATTGACTTAAACATAAATTGAGTTCAAAATTTTACCTCAAGGACTAATTGGTCGATAACCTTTCGAGGAAGCTCGTTGCACGAGCAGGTGCCGTTTTCCGGTAGTTGGGGCGGGAGTTGAGATAGCCGCTCATCACTACACAGTGTAACCGAGTTGGCGACCTCTAGAGCTATTGAATCTTGAATCTGACTCGTATGCCTGTTGGTATGAGTCTTGAATATAATGGTCGGTTCTTGACCTGATTTGAGAGTCTAAATGAAAAAAATATAAATTCTTTTTTTTTACAATTAGGTCATGTTTGTTTTTGCATCACGAGATGTTGTTTGTTTGATCATTTTTTATTTGCATTTGGATGCTGCAATTGGATGCTAAGATGTTCAACTATAGATATTTGAGATTCGAAAATGTAGAGTTCCTGAAAACAAGAAAACGTTTTCGAAAAATATGGAATCACGGTTTTCCGGGAAAAATACAGAATCATGGTTTCCCGAGAGATGCGCATAATAACTGTTTTTGGGATATACCAGAACCACGGGTTTTCGGGAAAAACTCAAAATCACGAATTTTGGAGAATAAGCGGAATCATAGTGTTCCGAAAAAAATGCAGAACCACGATTTTTTGGAAAAACGCGGAATCACGATATTTTGAAAAACGTGAAAGGGTTTCTAGGAAAAACAAGGAATCACGGTTTTTCGAGAAAATAGACAGAATTTTGGTTTTTCGAGAAAAATGCAGAATTCAGTTTTTCTGGAAAAACGCGGAATTACGGGTTTTCAAGAGAAACACAAAATAAAGGTTTTTGGGAAAAATGCGGAATTGCCGTTTTTTCGGAAAACAACTTTTCATGAAAACAAAAAATCATATATTTTCCATAAACGTGGAATCACTTTTTCTAATAAATGAAAAATGGAATCATGTTTTTTTTCAAAAACTTGTTGAATCATGATTTTTTCCAAAAACACGAATCATGTTGTTTTCAGAAAACGTGATATCATGTTTTTTTGAAAAACATTAAATTATTTTAGCTAAATTTGGATGTTAGAAATGCAGAAACGAACATTTCTATTCAAATGCAGTATCCAATTGTTGGATTCAGATACAAAGATGAACAACATAAGGATGCAACATCTAGATATAATATCCATATACTAGATAATATACAAAAATGAATAACATATGGATCTGGATGTAACATCTACATACAAGATTCAAATAGTATATGCCATGTCCATATGCAACATTCATATATTGGATGCCAATGTAGAAATGAATAAGCCTTACTTTTCTGCTTCTTCTAATTATTTTATAATTGTTTATCACAGTCTCTTATTATAACTAAGAAGTGAATCGATATTGATGTATCTCTCGGATTCACCAATATATCATAAAAGTTTATTTAAAGTGTTAATACTTATTGACCTGTTTTGAGAGTCTAACTGACAAGAAATATAAAAAAGACATTAAAAGATTAATTTCAAAATGAGAAATAAAGAAGTTAATTTATTACTATCTCATGGGGCGATCTGGTCGACAGTCATATGATGTATAGCGTTGTTGGCCCATTTTGGTCGTCTTTTCTACTCAGGTTTCGTTAGTTTAGGATGCATTTAAGTTCATTTAGATTGTATTTGCATACATTTCATGTTTCAGGTGCTAAAAACAGGTGGAATAGAGAAAATGAATCAAAAGGACAAAAATGTGCAGAAAACAAAGCCATACCAGGGAGCATATCGGTCACACATGAACGGTACAAATGTACCAGGGAGCCATATCGATCACACCGTATCGGTTTAAGGTTCTGTTTAAGACGAGAGTTCATACCGGGGAGCATACCACTCACACATGACCGATACAAAGCTGAAAAAGTCAACAATTTTGCATTAACCAAACCATTTTCACCTAAGACTATATATAGCTTTTGAACCTAATTTCTCATGATCTTTTATCTTTTCTTTTGTTCTTAATTAGAGAGTACTTGCTTCTTTGGTGTAAACCTTTGGATTTTGGTGTTTAATGAATGCGATTTCTCTCTTTGAAAGTTCACTAAGGATGAGTCATATTCCTTAGGGTTTTGGTGTGTAATATCCAAAACCAAGCCTTTCTCTTGCTCTCAGTTCGATCTAGTTTCATTTCCCTCTTTTCTCAAGCAAACCGTTAAAGCATAAGGTCATCAGGTCGAGAGTCAAGATCTCTTCTTGTTCCTCTGTCCAGACCTCGTTCTTTTTCGAGTTTGTTTCGATCGATTCTCATTATTTCCTCCAACACAAAGACTCACCAAAGGGGATTTGCATTTGGATCTCAAACGGTCGAGAAACCCATAAAGAGTTCTCACCGTACGACCGGTGAGGCCATACCTTACGTACCATGGCGACCACAAGAATCCTTCTCTGACAAGATCTCGCATTTTTGAACATCCCTCTCGATTGTTCCTCCTCATTTCGTCTTATACAAAATACCACCGAAAGGTTTCACGTTTGGAGATGTTTCGGTCGAAGAATCCTTCTCCATTCCTCTTGTACGGCTGGCGTAGCTGTACACGGTTGTACCCACCAACCCCGAGAACTTCCATCGACCAAAACCCTCGACCATCTTGGTACACGGCCCTACGGAAAGAACACTCTTGGAGAGGTTTTAACCGGAATTTGCCGATGAAGGCGCAACCGGTCCTTAGAACTCTCAATCCTTGTGCACGAATGTTACCAAAGTCAGTCTAACTCTTAGATAGGAATAAAAGAAAGATTCAATCGAGAGAGATAAGATGAAGAAGCTATTTTGGTCGGGGAAGATTTTTTAGGTCGCCGGGTACGACCTTGTATGGTAACGCCGTCCGTATGAGGGAAGTGAGTAACGAATCCCTCAACCAGAACGTCTTTAGAGTTGCCGTTCTTTGGTGAGTTCAGGGCAATGGCTTCAACGACATGTGAAATGGTATGGGTCCAGCTTATACTAGGTGACTTGCAGGTTCCATGTCCATTACATGCTTTGCTCTACTGTTATAACATTGCGGCTCTACATATGGCTCTACATATTGCGAACAATTCGGTGTATCACGAGCGCACTAAATACATTGAACTAGATTGTTACACGATTCGTGAGCGCATTGATGTTGGCATTATCAAGACAATGCACGTGAGGACTCAACATCAGATTGCGGACGTTTTAACCAAAGCTCTTTATCCTACTCCTTTTCGAGAGATCACATTCAAGAGGATCTCAGTGACTTGTTTGCTCGTTTACCTCCATCTTGAGGGAGGCTATTAGATTGTGGTTTGATTGAGGTAAACTTATTCCCGTCTTTCTTTATACAGCCTACGCGTAAGCGCATTCGAAAAAAATATGCCTACTTGTTTCCTCTGATTGACAACATTGTGGGCAATCCATATAGGAAATCACGTGTTTACGCCTTATATTTTCACTTGTAGTTAATGTAGCAAAAATCATTCGCCACAAAAATGATGAATTTTAGGCGGTGTTTTCAATTTTCAAATGTGTCGTTTGAGTACCACAGTGTCCGATACTTGGGATTGAGTGTTTGAAAGTTTTGCTAGTAGATAAACAGATTTGACAATGTAATGTCTAAACTTTGTATAATGTCAACCTAAAATATCAGGCTTGTGATATCCACACAACTTAAGATTTTGGATAATAGCTGCATCATCATGGCAAACATAAACATTTAATTTGTTTGCATCCCATCCTCCATTGCAATGAAACAAGTCTCTTACTGAAAAGTCTTCTGTTTGTTCATGCTTTGGCCTTGGCACTCTAGGTGAGTCTAAACGTAATCAAGGATCTTTCCATGCACTTATCAACGATTCATCACCAACTAAGTAGTGAATACCTTGTTCTAATAAATCCTTGTCATGGAATAATGATCTCCACACATACGAGCTATTTGACGCTTTTGTTACTAACAAAGGATTTTATTCCGAGAAATATCCTCCATGTAGGGTTTTTGCCACCAAATTCTTTGAGTGTTGTATTAGTCACCACATCGTAAAATTTCATACCTTCAGTGCATAGTTTTTTTCATCTCAACCAATGTATCCGTTTTATCTCTGTTTGAGTTCCATCAGAATTTTATGAAGATTTCATTTATTTCTTTGCATATGGTTTTTAGTAATTTGAATGTTTACAATGCATAGATCAGTAATGGCATAGCTCTGGATATGGAGGAAAACTTCTTTACTTTTCTTGGGATAAAAATTTCTTGCTTTTATCCTTGTGTTCGTTCTTTGACCAAGAAAACAAGACTTTTTCATATGACACATAAAGAACTCTTTGTTTTGTCTTTTTTAACGGATCATGTATTGCTTCTTTGCCAAGTAACTACCACATAAGAAAATGGCAAAGTTGATTTTTAAAAAATGGTCAATCATCATAACATAGTCAACTAAATTACCCGAAACTGTATTACATGAGACATTTAAAATCGACTTAATTTTTAATAAATACGTTCACAAGTGATTACGTCTGAGATGACGCATTGATACATACAATTAAACCAATTAAAAAAATTAATCATATAAAAAAAAATTAAGAATAATTGAAACCCTCCCTCTTTCCAATAGTTTGAAGAATCTGTCTCAATTGAACATGTGATCACTCCTCCACAACTTCTTCCAATTTTACTTACATTGAACTTTTCTCTATCTGGCTTTCTTGATTTTCCTTGAATTCTACCTTTTGAGAAAAAATATATAATCGTCTAAAAAATGATTTGAGTCGTACTTAGTCGAAAATATAAAAGCGTGTCCATAATAGGAGTATATATGTAATTTCAACGCTTCTCTGATCTCTTACTTCTCTCCCACTAGTTGACCAAACACAGAAACCTAACAAACAAACAAAAAACAATCAATTTAGCCGAAGAGAAGAGTAAAATCGAACAAGAACAGAGAAAGAGGAGGTGATATTTAACGAAGTTTCATCAATGGCGGATCCTGGTCCCGCCAGTTTCTTAACGAGAGCCAATGCCTTGCTTTTGAAAAACTTAACCTATCAGGTGTATATTCGTTTCCTTTTCCTCTACCGTTTCCATTTTTACATATTTTATTATGAAACCTTTTCAGGGAATACAATTAATGGCTGATTTTAACAGAATTACACATATATAGATATACATATATACATGTATATATAATTATGACACGATTTTTCGGTGTAATAGATTTCGATTGAATGCCTGACAATTAGGGTATATCAATTAGGTTCAGTTCAGGTTTTCAGTATTTGGTAAAGATGACTGAAAATAGCCGAATAAAAATCCGGTTCGGATCAATGTTAAGTTAATAATAGAACGGTACCCGCGTTAAACGCGTGTTTATATTTTATTTGAAATTAAATAATTTTTTAAAATATGATTTTAATTGGTATTAATTTAAAATACAGTTTATAATGATTTTAGTTAACATATGATTTATGTTAACTAGAATTTTGGAAACTTTTTGTGAAATAAACATTCATATATATAAATAAGAATCACAATTGTTTAAGTTTATTTAAATTTATTGTTCCTTTTATGTAGGAGATTTTATTTTAATTTTTGATGATGGACATAATAAATAAGAATTATTATTTAATTAAATATTTATATTTAATATCTTAGTTAGTAAGTTAGAGATATTTTATTTAAATCATTATAGGAAATAGTCCACTATAATTTTTTAAAATAGATTTATTCTGTTTTAATATAATAGATGTATTCAATCACTAAATATTATTTTAAAATATTAAAAATGAATCATAATTATTTATGTTTAGTTGTAAATGTAGTTACACATATTGTGATCATTTCATTATATTTTACTATGTTTGAGATTGAGTCTTAAACTATTTTAAATTACAAGTCCTTAATGCATCTATATATTTATCATTGTTAAACTTTTATTTTATTTGTGAGATTTTTGTTTTATTGAGTTTATGAAAGAAAATAAGAATGGAATGATTAATCATCTACTTCGGAAAGAAAGTGAACTTTTGTTTGGAAACTTCTATATTAATTACAAAACCAAGTGAATGAAAAAATAAAAATTCTTCCATAATTGAAATTATATCTTTTTGTCAGTAATCAATACATGTGTAATATGACGGATTCGAATATGAGTCGTAACATAATGATCGCAATAGTACAAATCACCCAACTATGTGTCAGGTTTTTTGAGTAGGTTTTTTTTAAAATAACTATCATTATATGCAATAATATGAAAATTATTTTTAAAATATAAGAATATATATTTATAAATAAAGACCTATAATTTTTTGTAATTTTTTGAAATATTTTTTACTTGAAATGCATATTAACTAAACATTGTAAAACCACTAAATATTGAAAAATACTTTTTTCAAATTAATTTTAAAAAATCTCAACTTTAAATAAGCCAAGTAAATCCAAAATTTTTGGACTAGTGTCATTTAAATATCGAACTTTTATTGACTAAACCTACTCAACAAATGTCATCCGTTAAAAATGACTAACGTCCGTTTGACGGTTGACTTTTTAAGGTCTAAAACAACTTAGTCAACGAAAATCTGATATTTAAATGGTAAGTATATTAAAATATAGGATTTATTTGGCTTAGTTGAGAGTTAGAGATTAAAATGACATTTTTTCCCTTCTAAAACTTGATTTAATTTTATGAAATTGGGTTTAATTTGATTGACTTTGGTATAATTTTTTTTTAAAAATTGGTTAGGCAAGGAACCAAACCGAGAACCCAAACATATCGAACCGGTTCTGAAGTGAAAACCAAAAAACCAATTCAATCACCTTCGGTTCAATCACTTGTCTGAAAATTCACAGGCAGAGATTTCAATGTAATGATAGTTAAGATGTTGCTTAGGTTAAATCTTTGGAATCTGAGATCCAGACCAAATCTTTCGTGTTAAATTGTTGTTAATCTCCATATATATATATATATAGTTAAGCAAGCATTGATGCTAAACGCGTAAATGTAATTTCATGGTGTAGAAACGGAATATATGGAGCAATGTTCGACTCATATTGATACCTTTTTGCCTCTGCCTAATTCTTGTGGGTATCCAAGCCCTGTTCGATAATCTGGTTAATAACTCTGATGGTAATCGATGTGGTTGTGAATGCATCGACACTAACGGAGATGGAATCTGTGAAAAGACTTGCGGTTTAGAATATTCCAGTCCTGATCAAGGATTCTTTTGTTCCATTCCTAGTCCTCCGCAATGGCCTCCATTGTTACAGATCCCTCGTCATGAAACTCGTGCTGTTAAGACCACCTTTCTCTCCAGCACTGACCTACCTGATGAATCTTGCAGAAGGACAAGATCTTGTCCTGTAACTATACTTTTTACTGGGAATAACCAATCCCTTGGAACAAGTATGCTTTCTCTCTCTTTTTTTCCCAACCATTCAATGTATATATATGTATATTATAGGATTTTAGTAGGGTATATGTGTTTCTATGTCTGTGCTAATATATTTTATGGTTTTATCTCTAGATATATCTGGGAATCTGCTTACTAGTTCGGCGAACTCCTCGGATCTCTTGTTTAGTGTTTTGGTAACTTGTTGTGTTTGAAAATTATGTATGTGTTTGCAATATGAAGTGTGTTATGAATCTGTGTCTTAGCTTTGTTGAGATTATGTTTCAGGGTACAACATCGGAACCAGATTTCACCAACTATCTTGATACAGGGATTGTTTCAAATCGTTCTATCTATAATATCCAACCCCGTTGCACTACAAACGCTAACATTTCATTTTCATTCGGAAAATCACATCTTGAGTTTCAGAGAGGTAATCTAAGATACAACATTGAACATTTATTATTAGATTTTTCATAAGAATTTGGTTACAAAATACATCTATCTTTCTTACATGGACCTAGAATTAGACATAAATATGTTAAATATAAAATAGTGTGAGTGATTGTGTGTAAACAAAAACAGAGTTGAGATGTGTAAAAGGAATAAATATATGGATGAATAAGTCGAAAGAGGTAAATGATGAGATTTACAAAGGTTATCGGAAAGGAAATCCTGAGGAGAAGATAAATGAGTTCGTTGCAGGTTTGTTCCTGACTATCTGTCTCTCTGTCTGTCTTCAAAGAGGTCAATTATGTGACATCTCTGTTTTTGTTGTTGTTGTTTTTAGGATACGATCTTTTGAACACTGATAGTAACAACTTCAATGTACATATCTTTTATAATTCAACATACAAAGACGATGCAGCCAATGATCTTATAAAGTTGCTTCGAGTTCCTCGTTCTGTTAATCTGGTAAGAAAACTAAATTGAATGTTACTCTCTCATCATTTTTCAATAATACTAATTTTCCACACAAAAAAAAAAAAAAAAAAAAAATGCAGGTTTCAAATGNGCGTATCTCCAGTTTCTGAAAGGGTCAGCGACAAGGATATTGTTTGAATTTGTGAAAGAAATGCCAAAACCCGAAAATGAACTTCGTCTGGATATAGCGTCTCTAATTGGCCCACTTTTCTTCACATGGGTTCTTCTTCTTCTCTTCCCTGTAAGTCTTCACCTAATTCCTACTTCTATCTCTCCATTTTACTATCCCTTTTGCTTTCTGCTTTTCCCTATTTCACTCCTCCCTCATTCGTATATCTTGGAAATGGCAAGAAATATTGTTAGCACTGAATTCATTTTAAGATATGAAATTCATATGGAGAGACATTTTATGGTGTGCAGGTGATCTTGTCTTCAGTAGTGTATGAGAAACAGAAGCATCTAAGAATTATAATGAAAATGCATGGACTTGGAGATGGTGCCTATTGGATGGTTTCCTATGTCTATTTTCTTACCATATCCACATTATACGTTGTCTGCCTTATGATCTTCGGATCAGCAATAGGTAAAATGAACTCTTTCTTTCTTTCTTTCTTTCAATATATATATATATATATATATATATATATATATATGTTTTGTATTGATCTTATTCCTACTTCCTTACAGGACTAAAGTTCTTTCAGCTTAACGACTACAGCCTCCAGTTCGTATTCTATTTTCTCTATGTAAATCTCCAAATCGCACTTGCCTTTCTTGTATCTACTGTATTTTCAAATGTCAAGACATCAACAGGTATTAACATTCCTACTTCTTGAAATTCTTGTCAAGAACATGTTGGAGAAGATGAGCCTATTATCTTTAGAATAACTTTTATTTTCTTATATGTTTCTAAATTGTAGTTACTTCTTACATATACGTGATTGGATCTGGACTCTTGGGCCCGTTTCTGTTCCAGTTTCTGGTTGAGGATTCCTTATTTCCTAGTAAGCTCTTTTGAAAACGATGTTCATACAACTTGTTAATGTGTTTGTTTAACATACTTTTTATTTTTTTTTCCAGGAGGGTGGATTTTTGTCCTGGAGTTGTATCCTTGCTTCTCTTTATACCGTGGGTTGTATGAGTTCTCACAGTTTGCTTTCCGAGGAAACTTCAGAGGGGAAGGTGGGATGAAGTGGAGCGATTTCAGTGAGAGTGAAATGGATGATGTCTTCTACATCATTATCGTTGAGTGGTTTCTTGCACTCACTGCAGCATACTATATCGATAAGATCTCTTCATCAGGTAAAGACCCACTGTTCTTCTTGAAAAACCCTTTCAAGAAGTCTCCTTCTTTGCGAACACCTAGTTTGCAGAGGCAAGGATCTAGAGTCTTAGTTGAAATGGAAAAACCAGATGTCACTCAAGAGGTATATATTGACAAAAATGATTCACAAATTATTCTTGATCATCCTTGTTCTGATTAAAATGTTTCAAATCAGAGAGAGAAAGTGGAGCAGTTGATGCTTGAGTCGAGCACAAGCCATGCGATTGTATGTGAAAACCTTAAGAAAGTGTATCCTGGTCGGGATGGGAACCCACCTAAACTGGCAGTTCGAGGGTTATCTCTCGCTGTTCCATCAGGAGAATGCTTTGGTATGTTAGGTCCCAATGGTGCTGGCAAATCATCCTTCCTCAATATGGTCAGTAAAACCTCAAATGGAACACAAATTCTGTTATTGATACAAACTATATCTAGTAATATCTAGTAGACATAGCACATAAGAATTGTGTTTCACATGTGTGTGTTTCCTTGGTTAGATGACTGGGTTACTGAAACCNATCAATATGGTCAGTAAAACCTCAAATGGAACACAAATTCTGTTATTGATACAAACTATATCTAGTAGACATAGCACAGAAGAATTGTGTTTCACATGTGTGTGTTTCCTTGGTTAGATGACTGGGTTACTGAAACCAACATCAGGGACAGGGATTGTTCAAGGTTTTGATATATGCAATGATATGGACAGAGTTTACACCAGCATGGGCGTATGCCCACAGCACGAGTAATTGAAATTCTTTCAACTTTTACTTGGTGTTTTGTCTTCACCCAAGGGAGTTGAGAAATATGGTGTTTAAGATAAATTCTCTTATTTTCAACAGCTTGCTTTGGGAGACACTAACTGGAAAGGAACATCTTCTGTTTTACGGGAGACTTAAGAATCTCAAAGGCTCTGATCTCAGCCAAGTAATTTCCCTTCCGTATTACTCTACAAAATTTATCAAAACGCTGCTCAATTCATTTCTCATTCCTTGTCTTACCTTTGCATTAGGCTGTGGAAGAGTCTCTCAAGAGTGTAAACCTTTTCCACGGAGGAGTTGGCGACAAACCTGCCGGAAAATACAGCGGAGGTATGAAAAGGCGTCTGAGTGTAGCCATTTCGCTTATTGGGAATCCTAAGGTACACCTTTAGAATATAGTATACGTATAGAGTTAAAGCTTAAACAAACTCTTACACTCATTTTTCTTTTTGTTCTTTGAAGGTGGTTTATATGGATGAGCCAAGCACAGGACTTGACCCAGCCTCGAGAAAGAACTTATGGACAGTCATCAAACGTGCAAAACAAAACACAGCCATAATCCTCACAACCCATTCAATGGAAGAAGCAGAGTTTCTTTGTGACCGGTTAGGTATTTTTGTAGATGGGAGCTTGCAATGCATTGGAAACCCAAAAGACCTTAAAGGAAGGTACGGTGGATCTTATGTTTTTACGATGACAACATCTTCAGAACAAGATCAAAACGTCGAGAAGCTGATCAAAGATGTCTCTCCAAACGCCAAGAAGATATATCACATCCCAGGGACTCAGAAGTTTGAGATTCCAAAGGAAGAGGTTCGGATAGCTGAGGTGTTTCAGGCGGTGGAGAAGGCGAAGAGTAACTTCACGGTGTTCGCTTGGGGACTCGCAGACACAACACTTGAAGATGTCTTCATCAAAGTTGCTAGAACCGGTCAGGCCTTTAATGTCTTCTCTTGATCTTTCTTAGATTTATTACTTCCATGTATTGTGTGTCCAATGTCAATATTTGTTTTCTCTGCCAAAACTACAAATACCATTATGTATTGGTAAGTTTCTTGAATATAATTTGTATGTTCACTACATTTTGAATCTCTTAACTTTATAATATGTAGTTAAGGCTCATCATAATTTCCATCATACATCAATTATATGGACTCAGCTTCCATCTTAGATCTTCACATTTGTTGATACCGGACTATGCACGAGATTAATGATCGGTTCAAGATTTAATTCAGTCCATTAAGAAATAGGTTAAAAGCGTTGGATCGTACGACCAAATAATTAATGGACCCAGAATGAATACAAAGCTCATCCGCAAGTGTTAAATATGTTACACTCCGGTTCGAAAAGCAGAGGAATTAAACCGGACATTGATCCCTATAAACAGAGAACAATTCCCCAACGTTTAAAGAAGAAAAAATACGAGCGAGCTCGGTACATAGCTCGCTAAGAATTAGAGAGTTTGTAGAGATTTGAGAGTTTGTTACTTTAGAGGCTCGCATCCGACCTCGCTTGTATTCCGATCTCCCGACTCAAGCTTGACTTGACGTCGATGTATAACTCGATGAACGATTGATGATATAAAACGTTGACCAACTCAACTTCCCTTTTTGGGAACTCCCTATCTTATATACTTACTGCTTTACTTTGCTAGCATTTACTTTCTCGTACTTACATATCTCACTTTGCTAACAAATCAGCTCTCGCGACCGACGTCGCTTTTACGCATTCAGCACCTAACTTAACACTATTTACATTCCAACATTTTATTTTTGGTATTTACTTTAAACAGTTAACTCGCGCTTATTGTTTATACTAACCCTAACACTTTGCATGTGTTTGAATCTGATTTAAACGCTTAGAAGAAATAAGATTTTCCTTGTGATTATTTTCGGATCCAACATTTGGCGTCGTCTGTGGGGACTCGTCCTACGAAACAAAAACCACGGGATAAAGAATAAAGTCACAAAAACACTAACCAGAAAGTTGAAGAGGCAAAGATTTGATCGATGGGGGGAAGAGATAACAAATGAACAACTCGCTGTAATGATCAACGAATAGCGAGATTCGGCGGTAGTAGCTGAGATTTTGTCACACCCAGAAAAAAAGATATAAACCCTAGTCCATACAATCACTATATGATCCTAGCACAATCCCTTGGTTAGGCTTCAAATAGCACAAGATTGGTTCTTTCGGGCATTTCATCGAACCCCTTCCATGCGAGAAATGCCTAAGTTCTAGAATTGATTAGCTACTTCCATTCTAGCATTAAACTCATCAATCTAATGAAGATATGTTTATTACAATCCCTAAATAGCAAACCCAAGTCTTAAACCACCCTAACCTACCTAATCGATCCACTTAGAAAGAAAACTACTCACTAAGCATGAGATTAACATTAAGCAAAGACAATGAAGACATGATTAAGATTAATGAGATAGATTAAAATGATAAACAAAAAGAATCTTACAAGAGAATACAAACAAAAACAAGAAAGAAAGCTAAAAATCTAAAAATAGTAAGTTAGAGGCTAAAGTTTAGGGTTCCTTCTATTTATAGAAGGTCCCTCTCGAGCAACAGTCTTGGGCTGGCAAACCAGGACACATTGATTTCCCAGGCCGGGACCCTTTGGATATTGACTTCAGGGAGCGATGATCCCGGACTAGGTAAAGCCTCCAGACCGGTACTGGGTACCCCGGGATGATGATGGAGCGTCTTCCAGTTCGGCTTGTCCCGGGTTGGACTGACCGGGATGCATCCC
Organism: Biscutella auriculata; assembly: GCA_900406285.1. Lineage (NCBI taxonomy): Eukaryota > Viridiplantae > Streptophyta > Magnoliopsida > Brassicales > Brassicaceae > Biscutella > Biscutella auriculata. The sequence goes on from OVAO01000008.1 coordinate 31,992, forward strand.
GGGACTTGATGTTCTGAAGAGATTTATAGGGACCGTCCCGGGTTGGGTAAAGCCTCCAGACCGAGACGGTTACCCTGGGACTTCGAGATAGAGATTCGTCCCGGGCTACGCTTAACCGGGACCTTGGCCGAGACTTGGCTCTACGCTTATGGAGAAGGTGTCTCGGGCTACACTGGACCAGGACTAGTGGATTCCTTGACCGGGACTCTTCGTTGGGATTGACGTGGTTTGGCTCGGCTTGCAAGCGATTCTCCATTTGATTCGCGTTTCGTCCTATTGATGTTTCACACCTGATTCATGCAAATGCAATGCAATATGACCTAGAAAGACTCTAAATGCAAGTTAAACCCGAATAAAAACGAATGAAAACTAATCCTAAAAACGATAAAAAATGCACCATATCAGTGAAGAAGGTAATTAGTAATACTGTATACCAAATATTAGACATAATATTATCTTAATTTTACATTTGAATAGTTACTTTGATAGGATTTCCTGGAAATGTGACGATTAAAGTGAGGTACATGTTGATGGGCAAAAAAAAGCTCGGTGTAAAGATGGAGGCAACACCACTCAACAAACCAACGCCTATCAACTTAGCCCTCCACACTTACTGGAACCTCCACAGCCATAACTCTGGACATATCCTCTCTCATAGAATCCAGATTCTCGCCGGAAAAATCACTCCCGTCAATGACAAACTCATCCCTACCGGCGACATCACCGCCATCGACGGAACTCCTTATGATTTCCTCTAGCCTCGTAAGATCGATAGCCGGATCCACAAATTACTCGGCGGTTACGGTATCAACTACGTGATTGACGGAATCGCTGGGAAACATCTGAGGAAAACGGTTGTTGTTACTGAGGAAGTCACCGGGAGGAAGATGGAACTTTGGACAAATCAGCCTGGTGTTCAGTTTTACACGAGTAATATGATGATGAACGTCTCCGGGAAAGATAAATTGGTTTATGAGAAATACGGAGGCTTGTGTTTGGAGACGCAAGGATTCCCAGATTCTGTGAATCACAAAAATTTTCCGTCGCAAATTATCAATTCAAGAGACTCGTATTTGCATGTTATGCTCTTTCGTTTCACTGCTCATTAAATTCAGGTCGGCTTAGTGTTTCCGTTTAATACTTTGGAGCCTCGATTTATACTCTCTTTCTCTTGCCTTTCATGGCTGTGAGATCCGTTAAAGCAAATTCATATCTATATATCTATACTAATAATAAGAATAATTTGAAGCTTCTGGAGATGGACACATAGGTATTCTAAAGATATCTCACAAGCTGATTCTCTGTTATAAATTTCTTTGAGATTTCGAGAGAAAAAACTCCTTTCATATACTTGCTTTTATTATAACCTTAACGTCTCAGTTAATCACAATAAAGATTCTTTAAATTAGCTTGAGAAATTGAAATACACGGTATCGTCTATCTATTCATCTTTCTTTTCTCATAGTTTTTTTGTTTCTCCTCTTTCCTTGAACTCCAATTTAAATTAGGCTATGACCAAATCAGTTATCAGGTAAGGTTATTGAGATCCCCTTTATTAAACCTAGATTTTTCGGTTATTGAAAATCAAATGTGACTGCTACTAACATAAACTTTTGATGTGTATCCCTCTCTTTCTTCTAGCTTCTCATGTATAAATTTTGTTGTGGCATCGTAGATATCTTAACCTAACCAAAGGTGCTACCGAGAACTATCACCGTTCTTGGTGGAAGAGATATGAACCTATTATTGATTGTGAAATTGTAGTTGTATGCTTCAAGAATGGAAAACATGATTTAACTGCAAACTCTTGTGAAAAAGTGTGTGCCTTTTATGCGGTTGAAGGATGGCAAGATTTACTGACGGAAGTCTTGCCCAATTCAGCAAAGTATGTTTCTTTACCTCTATTGTTTCATTTTCTCTTTATATAGTTTTATTTGGATATCTCTGAATTGCTTAGCTGGTGATGCTAAGGGATGTGAAAAATGCTTATTACGATCTTCTCTGCTTTAGTTCGACTTTGCTTCCGGTGAGATCAAAATATCTTCATGCACTAAGTCTCTATACATTGTTGTTTACATTCTAAGTTATATTTGATCCATATATGACTGCTCCTTGCTTGAATTGCTATTTGTGTTTGCTAGAAAACTTGAACTGAAGTTGTATTGAAATTATATAGAAAATATTTCGTCTTGCAATCTGATTATACTATCAGACCTTTGTATTTTTTTTGCTTCGGATCATACTGGCGATCAATGCTTGTATTGAAAATTAACCATTTTTTTTAGTAATTTCTTGAAGATGTTTAATGATGGTATCTGTTAACTTTCAGATTTAAAATTTCAGGAAAGAATGTTCAGGACAAAGCTTGAGGCAACCTCGAGACTAAGGAACTGTTGGAAATAATAGTTTGACACAGTTTTACGTTCTGTTATTTGTAAGTGAAGTTGCTACTATTACTATAGCTTCATATATTTCATTGTGTGGGAAATTTGCAAAGCCTTAAAGCCATAGCTCAACAGAAAACTAACGTTAAAAGTTTGTAAAACTAAGCAAGATTAGTCTCGAGAGTATATGTGGCTTAAATTTGGGGAAGATGATGAGGATGATGATATAGCAAAAAGAAGATGATGATGACATAACACAAGGTGAGACGATGTCATTGCAGGTATGTGGATGTTTCCTCCTTTCTCTTTTATTTTTCTCTCATTTTCCTTCAATCTCTTAAATGACTATTGAAGATCTATTCTTCACTACACTCATAGTGAGGTTCATGCCGGATCATCTGATCTAGCACTGTCAAGGTGTATCGATAAAGCTATTGACGATGAAGTTAATACATATAAGGTCAATATCTACTAGATTGAAGTTTATTTGTTTAAACTTTACAATCCTTTCATTTCCTTAAATTTGCAAGTTTCAGATTCGGTGGTCTCCTTCTGTGAGACAGTGTTCGAATCTTCTTCAGTGAAGTGTTTTGTTGAGACACCGAACAAAAAGAACAAAATAACTATGGTAATGGACCTTGCTTTTTATCTATTATCCAACTTATGTAGGACTGATATGTTTGGTATGGTTGGTACTCAAGCACAATCACGTTCTGACTAATCTAATATCTGCTTCATGTCGAGGATTGCAGAGCCATTGGTTAGAAGACTTGCAAAAGACATTGAAAATTGTGTCATGAGCATTCACTGGAACAGAAAATAACTCTATGACTTCTTGAAGATGAAATATGACTGTTATTTATTTGTTGCGTGTTCCATTTGGGATTTATCTTTGTGGTTGCTTTGTGTTTTGACAATTTGCTTATATAGTGAGCAGATAATTGACCTCTTTGAACCATCGTCAATTAAATTACAAGTAATTCAATTACTTTTTCATCCATGCTTGGTTATTATTTATCATTGTGTTGCTTTTTGTTATGAGATAGCTCATAACTGTGTATTCTATATTTTAACTCAGGGAAGATTTAGGAAACAGAGTGAATGTTGAAAACCGTGTAGAACATAACGCGAGAACCGGTAATGACGTTTTAAAGCTTCTACTACAACCTGCATGCAAGACTTCCAATGTTAAGCGTTTAGTGTTAAAGTATTTATGGGAAATGTTTTTCTCATGCGCATGGAACAACGGATAGGAAGATGACTGCAACTCGTATGAACAATAAAAGCAGCATATCCCTCAACGTTTTTACATGTACAATCAAGAGCATCTGGGAGAGAGATTCTTTTACCCGTTCAAGATTTGCCAGACTAAACTTATGAAAATGTATCAATAATAAGAAATAGAGACTATCTCCAAATCGTGATTTTTAGTATATCGGATATGTGCAAACTATATACTATAGTTATTAGTACAAGATAATTTCAAACGGTTATTAATTCATATATTTAATTTTTGGGATTTCCGGTTTTAAGCAAATTTGTCAATTTAGTAATAAAATTTTATTTCTGTTCAGATGGAGTTGATTGAGAATATTTTTTTGAAGTGATTGTCTAAAAAGACACATTTTGAAAGTTAAATTGTAAGAAAAGACACTTTTAAGTCTTTAGACACTTTCATTCTTTGAAATGACCAAATTGTCTTCATCCATTTCTCGTTTCTTTCTTTTTCCTATTTTTTTCTCTTTCCATTTTTTTCTCTCTTTCTCTTTCACTTATTTTCTCTCCCAACTAACAAACTTTAATTCCGTGTAACTGAACCAATTTCAAAAATATTCTTTTAACAATGGGTGATTTACGCTCTAAGGCAGTTTAAAAGTTTTATTCACATTTGAAGACACGTTTGGATTTCTTTGCATAATAGGGCACGTTTCCACAATTCTTTAGTGATTGTGTATATTTTTTTACGGTTTTGCCCTCTTAGAGAACTAGTTCATTTAGTTAAGAGTTAACTCTCTGTTACTTGTGGCATGGCAATACTGAATTGTAGTTAGTGATTGTTGGGAAGACTATGACTTAATCATTCAAATTATTGGAGAATATTATGTTGGGTACTGAATTGTGGTTAGTGATTGAGTGGCATGTCAATACTGAATTGTGGTTAGTGATTGTTGGGATGGTTGTGACTTAAATCATTCGAATTATTGGAGAATATTATGTTGGGTACTGAATTGTGGTTAGTGATTGAGTGGCATGACAATACTGAATTGTGGTTAGTGATTGTTGGGATAACTGTGACTTAAATCATTCGAAGTATTAGACTTTAAGTTGAAAAAGTTGCTCTTTTATACAATTATCCCTAATAAGGGATAAAAGAGATCTCAAATGTGTCTTACTATAGAATCACAACCCATAACTTGTTGAATTAAACATGAGTTGCAGAAGCTGGTAATCCTTATATATTTCTATAATTGGTGAAATAACAGAGTAGCTGCTAGCTGGAGCTAGCTCATGCCAGGGCCAAAGTTCACTTGCTTTCCTTTGACGAAGGCTATGAGTTCTTCAGGTGCAACCACCATATTTAACCACTTCTGCAATTCTTCACCTTCTATTTTCTCTTTCTCTACATCAAAACATAATATTTTCATCACCATAATCAGTGACTTTATCAAGATGAGTAATGAGATCTTTGACATCAAATTGCAATGAAATCGAACCAATAATACTCAAAGAAACTCTGTTATAGTTTTCACAATCAAAAGTTACTTTTTCGAAACCCAAAACGCCCAATGACTCTCATAAAACATTTAACACCACCAATTAAACATTCAAAAGAAGCTATGAATGCGAAACCTAAATATTGATCAAGCAGAAGCAAAACTTCAATGAAATTGAACGACATTGGTAACAAAATCAAAGCAAACAAAAACTAAAAGAAACGGAAGAGATACCTCAAAGTGATAAAATCCAACAATAGAACCTTTTTGTTACTGAGATCGTCACCGAGACTTCAAGGGTATTAAATGGGGTTCCCTCCCTCACAACACCACTCTTCTTTATTCTTCTAGATTTGAAGCTCTGTGACAAGAACAACAGTCAATGCTTTAAGATTTAAGAATGAGGTTAGAAAGAAAAATCAATCTATGGAAGAGAAGATGATGAGGGACCATTGATTCGTAGTACCGATAGAAACTACAAATGTGGTGGAGGAAGAAGTTGGAAAATTTAGATACAATCAACATAATTCAAAAATGTTGGAAACGAATGTGAGCTAGGGCATTGGGAAAAAAGGTATGAGAGTGGCTTTAAATCGATCATCTTTAATAACTGAACTAAATAGTTAGATTTTAATTTTAAGTTAGTTTGATATAACTAGATTGGTTTGAAGGTTAAACTAGTAAAATCCTTAAGCATAATTTCTTAGGATAAAAGAGATCCCAAAGGTGTCGTACGATAGAATTAAGTTGAAAAAATGTGCTCATTTATAAAATTATCCCTTTAACAATTTAGATTCTAAAACAATTTTGATTTTAAAATAATTTTGATTCTAAAAAAAATTTGATTCTAAAAAAATTTCAAAAATCATTTTGATTCTTATAACAATTTTGATTATAACAATTGTTAGAAGAATCAACTTGATTTTTCAAAAAAAAAATTATAATCAAAACTGTTTTTGAATCAAAATTGGTTGAAGAATCAAATTGATTTTTGAAATTTTTTTATAATCAAAATTGTTAGAAGAAAGAAATTGATTTTTTATAATCACTTTATAAAAAAAATTCAAAAATCAATTTGACATGATTATGTTGAAAATCATGGAACTCATAGATGCATAAACACATCAACAACTAAATATCACCGTTAACAGTCAAAATTCCAATAATTTACCATTGGTGTCTATGAATTTATATCTTTATAGCCAACATTTCTAATCTAAGTAAGAATTGGAGCAATTTTAATTCATCTCTTGTTTGTTTCTTTTTAGCATAACAATCTAAATCTCCCAGTTTTAGGTTAATTTTGATGCAAAGAACGAGTACGAGATGATAAACAGAGAGTTGTTATGCAAGAAGTCTTCACCAAATTGAAAATTACAATTGGTGTCTACAAATTGATATCTTTATAACCAACTTTTTATAGTCAGAGAGAGTTGTCATGTAAGAAGTCTTCAACAAATTGAAAATTACAATTGGTGTCTATAAATTGATATGTAGTCAACGTTTTATAGTCAGAGAGTTGTCATGCAAGAAGTCTTCACCAAATTGAAAATTATAATTGGTCTCTATAGTCAGAGAGAGTTGCATCGCATAAATGTTTCCATAAATTTTTCTAAATGGATATTCAATTACTGGAAAAAATAGATTTACAACTTTTATAACTACAATTATCTATAATTCTTAGTTAAAAAATAGATAACAGAGTTTACATGATGAAGGGGAGATAATTCTAACAGATAAATCTTATCCATTGAATCTAAACACATCCAACGGTCTACAAAACATGCGATTAATTCTAACTAGATAATTCTTACTAAACAAATAGAAAAATAGAGTTTACATGATGATGCAGTATTTGAAGCTACAAAATTTATATATGACGTGTGGTAGAGATTGTGCCAAATGTTCCAAACATAGACGGGTTTCCACAGTCAAACATGAGAAACTACACAATCAAATAGTCAAAGTCCTCATCCTGAATTTTATTTAGTGAACGACCAACCAGTAAGTCAAGTTTTGTATGTTTGGTATATGTAGCTGGTTGACTCCGAAATCCCGTCTGTGAAGTCGAACCACTACCCACACAAGTATCAGTTTAATGACTAATATTTTTTACCATAAATATTTCGAAATGCATCTTAAACTGTTAGAAAAAATAGATTTTCAACTTTTATAACTACACTTACTTCTAATTATTACTCAATAAACAAAAAAAAAAATTTACAAAAGTCATTTTATCTCTTTTTGTGTCAAAGGAAAAGAAAACAAAGTGTCTAAAACTCAAAATGTGTTTTTCTTACAATTAACTCTTAAAAAAGTGCATTTATTTTATCTTAAATTTTCCATTCAAAAATGAATTTCATATTGATTTGGTTTTATAGTGGATTTTGTTTGAATTTACTTAAAATAGTAATGTAAAAACAAACATAAATAATATTACAGATCTGAAATTTATTTATACATATTTTCTTATATACTTAATTAAAATATATAAATTTTAATTAATTTAGGTAAATCATTTGGTGCAATGGGATTGTGTTTTGATTCGGTTTGCTTCAAAATTTTTTATATATAATTGTGTATCAATTCAAAATTTACAACATTCAATTTGAGTTTATTTTGATGAATTTTGATTGGATTCAGTGTTTTTATTCAACTTTAGATTTATCCTAATTAAAACTTGACCTTTTAGTCGAGTTGTCTGTAATCTCCTTGTTTTTTATTCATATCTAAATTCGAAAATCTAGAAAAATCGTTTATATACTTGTGTTTAGTTGACCATAGCCTAATAGTTTGTTAAGCCCAAATCAGTTGAATCAAATGAAAATTTTCTATTAAACATTATATTATGCTAAATTTTTATATCAAATTAACAACATACTGAAAAAATTATCAAAACTATAACTGGAAAAGAATTCTATAATTATTATTACAATATAAATTATGATAAAATTATTACAAAGTAACTTAGGCGTAGGGCGGATTGCCTCTAGTATATATTAATAATAACCCCAAAACATATAGAAATATTTTCTTCATTTGAAATTTAAATAATTCAAATTATAAGAGATGAGCCTTTGGTTCAAATGGTAGTGTTGTATCTACACCTTCTCACCAGACGAAGATTTCGTTACTCCGTAGGAACATTGTTCCTTCTTCCATTATGAAAGTATTTGGCTAATGGGTCGACCTATTGTAACCCAAGTGATAAAAAAAACCCAAATCATAAATACCATAATAAAGCCTGATGAGCTTTTAAAGATCAAAAGGGACTCGACTATAATTTTCTCTTTACACACACTCAAACCAAAGTCCATAAACTTCAAGACACTTGCAAAACATTGTTCTTAAATTGTCCAATTTCCAGATCTTCAAAAGATTATTTTTAGGAGAAAGCTAAAGAAAATTGCAAATCTTCAACATAGGTTTCAGTTCTCCTTTTTAAAAAAAAAAAATTTGCGCTAAGGTGCAGAGTTGGTAGTGGAGGTCTTCTTGAAATCGATCTTGTCCACTTTAACTTCTCCATCGATGAGCTCATAGACATATACCACAACTAGAAGACCATCAATGTCCATGAGAACAAAGCTCAGGTTAACGTCTGGAGTTATGCTGCTATAAGCTCCGGTTGCAGAGCTTGGGTTTATCACGACTCCTCCCTCGTGTTTGTAGGCTGTGAATTGGTGGGTATGTCCTGTTACAAGTATGTCCACGTCCAGTTGTCTCTGAAGCATGGCTAGTGAGTCTAGATCACCCCATGGGATCACCTGTACAAACACAGAGAAGTTCTTTTTTCACATCACTGTAAAAAATAACCAGCACCAACAAGTTCTTTAGCCTTTAACTAACCATGACTTCCTTAGGAACATAGATGAGTCAGAAAACCATTTTCATGAAAATAGAGGAACAACCCTAAAAGAGATATCTCCTTCTCCTTCACAGTTTAGTCTTTAAAAGCGAAATAGAAAATCAACAGTACAGAACAAATAAAAGTCCTAAACTTTTCACATTTTACTTATTCTCCGACACACTTCTTAATCAGATTAGATAAGATAAGTTGAGGTTAGAAGCGATCTAGAGGCCATCAATATTTTATAATGACATTGTAATGAGTAGAGATCTAGATATTTGTTGTGATCAGAATTTTCAGTCAGAGTCTAATTACTCTGAAACTCACTTGGTAAAGACCCAAGGCAATGAGGTAAAGACAATAAAAATTCAGTCTTCTAAACTGGAAATTCTGATTAGTAAGATTTTTGATATGAATATACATTCTAGAAGCTGCAAATGCTAGCATCATCATGAAATGTGTAGGAGAAGAAAAACAGAACCTGGTGGCCGTGGCACAGTCCCAGCTTAAACTGCCCGATAGTCAAGGTTTTATTCTCAGGGTATCGTGCATCTTCGTCAAACTCCCCTCTAACTATATGCAAATCAGAGCAGATAGTCTTCAAGTAGTCATGGATTTCCTAGAAACAGTCAGAGATACTAAAGTTATTACAAACATGAACCCAACAAGACTTCACAGCATTAGAAGGAATCAGGTCGGGTTAAATATAGGAAAGCAAAGCACACATATCCTCTAAAAATGCTTCTCAACTTAAATGCACGACAAACTTATTAGCACATCTACCAACTAAAAGAACATCATTCAGTTCAAATAAATGACTCAACTTTGCAATTCCATAGTCAAAAGCAAACCGAAACTATTATGGAAACTGGTCATCATATTTGCCATGATTCTCACACTACCAGGTAGGAATCAAACTCAACACCATCCAGCAGATACAGAACAGTCTAGTCCCGTTTTATAATTTTCCAGTAATTCTCTCACACAAGCCAGATAAACTAGAGTAGGTTGCATCATATCATTTAATTTATTGGAGTCTAAGCTCGCTATGAATCCTCTTTTCTTCCCTCAAATGTTAAGTAATACCAGAAACAATTACATCAGACAAGCAAATCCACAGAATCAAAAGAAAAAAAAAGTCATAATAGAGATGGATAGATTAGAAATGGAAGAAACCCCCTACTTTGATACAGAGATTTCCAGTGCAGATGATGTGTTGAATCTTCCCAGGGACTAGCATTGATTTGAACTTTGGGGGTAGATCAGCCGCTCTGTGAGGTATATGGAGATCCCCCAAAGCCAATACCAGCACCATTTCAAACTTTCCCGATAAAATTAAATAAACAAAAAACAACAAACTTCACCCAATTTGAAATCTTCCAACAAAAGATCAGCTTTTACCAGGGGGCTGAAATAAATCTCGAAGAAGATTTTGGAATTCAAATTAGCAGATGGAATCTCTTGATTGGGTTGTGAGGAATCTCAGAGATCGCTCATGGAAGATCGTTCCTTCTTATTTTTTTAGTTTTCTGCTTCTCCGCTCTGATGATCGATCCTCTCGTGGTTTGACTGCAAATTCTCAGAATACAAGGAAACTAAACTAAACTAAATCAAACCAAAATAAATCAAACCAAACCAAACCAAACCAAACCGACATCGTTACACTATTTGACATGATGCGGTATGTAAAATTGATGAACCGAATCAACCCATATTAAACTGAATGTAAACATTGACCGCATACCCACAGATCGACGAACTCTCCAAACGTAATCTAGATTTTTTTGGACAATTGAGATTCTAACACACTTTTCTCTAATTTATTAAACTCTAACACACTTCGAAAACAAAACATATTTTCCTTTCTTAAGTTTACCATATTACCCTTTGAATAAACTCACTAACTAAATGATTACTAACCTAACTAGACAAATAAATAAAAATTGTCCCCTTACTTTTCCTCTAAATCCAGACAATTTTTTTAAGAAATTCAATTTCAAAAAACATTACACAAACATCCCATCAATTGTTGAACTGCTTCTCTCTTCATCTGGAAACTTGTTTTGACGAATAAATGATTACTTCATCTCGTTCTTTCAACGATTCGTCAAAGAAAGCTTTATCTACCGACTTTTCTCTTTATTTTCACCTTCAACCCCACCATTTTCTCTTATTCCACCTCTACGGCGTCTTCTCCACGTCTTCGGCGTCTTTTATTTCTTCAATTCGTCTGTCGTCCTTCTTGTAAATGGCAGGTAATGCGCTCATTCATTTCAACTTCTGAGTATGTTCGTCTTTCACACTTTTCAATTTTTATATCGATTTTCATTTCAACTTCCGATTACACCGAACACCATTTTCTTCTCTGAATTAGGGTTTTTTTCATAACATGTTCAAGATTTGTCGGTAACTTTCAAAGCATTACAAGTCCAAAGTTTAATATTGTATATAGTTAGCAATTACTCCAAAACCCCTTGAATTTAGAATCTAGCGTGTGTGGTTGGTCTTCAATCGTCTATCAATTTCTTTCAAAATCATTGATTCTCGCATATCTGCATTTGTTCGAGACTTTGTAGCTATATTGATAAACAAAGATAATTGATATACTGGTTTCTTTTGTTCTAGTGAGTTCTGAAGGTTTATCAACGTAGATGTAGTAGGGAGTAGAGTTGTCGAACCAATCTCGGATTGTAATTGCGTACTAGCTCTAAGTTGGGTTTGCTAAGTCTAGTTGAAATCGGTAGGGTATGTCTGTCACTAACAATCATAATTAAGCAATTAAACTGAAATAAAGCGAATGCAAAGATCAACTAAAAGTCAACGACAATAAGAAATGTATAAATGTGATAATTAAAGTAAGCATATGGATCAAGGCATTGAAATGGGTAGATAAATGATTACTGATGATGTTCACTTTTACACTCTAGGTAGTCTTATGTCTAAGGATCTCAATTCTAGATTAATTCACTCTCGTGATAAAAACCTCTTTCCTAAGCATGCAATCACACAATCTTTTGGTTAATCACACAATTAAGAAGCAGTGAGTACAATCTTATGCAACAATCTATCATTCTTAAATAATCACTTGGAAAGAATTAATACACATCAAGGTTATTTGGTTGAGGAATTTCATCGAACACCTTTCGGACATGAATTTCCCTAAGTTCATAGATGAGGTGATCAGTTAAATCTAAGCATTAAGAGTGATAATATTCAAGAAGACATATTCTATTCAATCCTAATCATCAAAAGAGTTCCAAATCTACCTAGATCTACCCTAACCCATAAGCTATAGAGACTACTCACACATCATGAACATAACACTTGTAAAGTTTTTGTTCATGTTCTGAGGGATAGAAAATAGAATGAATAATTAAAAATCAAGATAAAAAATGAAAGTGCAATAGAAGTAATCAAATAATCAAGTGATCCTCTACAATAAATTGAGATAAAAAAAAAACTTAAGGAAAAACTGGAAAAGAGAGAGACTATGATAAAAAATTCTTTTAGGGTTTTAGTTTTTGGTTCCTATTTATATTAGACCAAATTTTACTCAAGTGAAAGGAATATTCTTTAGAATATTCTATTCTTGGGGGTCCTCCGCCGGTTAGTGCAGACCGACGCACGTGACCGACGGTCTATCGCTGTCTGCTTCTGGTGGGGGTTCGCCGGTCAATGCTCACCGGTGCACCTGACCGGCGGCGTTCTTCACGTCGGGCATGGTCGAGCCTCGCCGGTCAATGCATACCGGTGCACTTGACCGGCGGTCTTCCTCCTGATCGATCTAGTTGCGTTCCACTGGTCTGGCCTGACCAACGGTCTAGACCGGTGCAAATGGTTTCCTCAGGACTTGGTCATTTCTGCTCCTAAAACGCTTCACGATTGCTCAATCCTTATCTTTTGCCTTCTCTGCACCTGAAATGGTGGAAACCATGCAAATGCACCATAAAGACTCGAAATGCATCATAAACTAATGCAAAACGAATGAAATCCGAATGGTAAAACCGGTAAAATACACACACATCAACTCCCCCAAACTTAGACTTTGCGTGCCCTCAAGCAAAACAAGTCCTAAATCCAAGGTCGAGGTTTGAAATACAAGACATCAGCTACCAAAAGTCACCAGTGAGAGCGTTTTAAACTTAGCATAACTACTCGTCCTCTCATCCAAGCAATATAATTGTGTCCATCATTATTACCAGACCACCTATCTAGACCTATCATGCTTTCCTAGTATTCAAATTAAGCAGGAATGAAACATGATCAAGCGTAAACACAAGGTTCTCAATCGGTTCGGTAAGAAAGGGACTCCAATGCGAAAAAGAAGGTTTAACTCATGGCATTAAGGTTGATCGTAATTTGGTTTCTCTCGCGGAGTGAAGGAGTTATAGCAAAATCGAGTAAGATGAAGAGCAATGAGACATACAAATTCGAACATCCATTCATCCCCAACCAATTGCACATAAGTCTACCTAGTCCTATATATTTTTTCTTTTAAGCTCTTTACCAATCTTATGCTACCTTTTCTTTTCTTTGTTGCTAGACTCTTCTCTTTATTATCATCTTTTTTTTCTAAGGCTTTTCCTTTCCTTTTGAATAAGCCCTTATTTCCTTCTTTCAATTTTACTTAGAATCTAGCAACATTTCTTCATTATTTTATGCATCTCTTAAAGTTTTTCTTCTTTTCTATTTTTTTTTATTTCTTTTTCATCCCTTTTGTTCAACCCTATTTCTCATCCTTTACAAGCGAATATCCCATCTAAAATCAAGCCTAGGCTACCCATGACAAGAATAAATCAAGTCCTAGAGCTGATCAAGCTTTTTCAATTCAGTTCAAAGGCCTAATCTACCTAGCTACCCGAATAGATGTTCTTCATTGTCGCTCTCTATACTTATGGGTTTTTGCAAAACCATCAATCACAAAAAAATTTAGAGCAAATGAGAACTCACAAGTGTAGGAATTGGGGTGCTTTGGGCGAGAGGCATTATCCTTAAGATGAGGATAACCGAGTCGAGCCAAGAGTGTTTCGGTTAAGCTGCTCAAACTTGTGCTTAAACAACAAAATCTTTGAGATTCAAGTGAAACAAAAGATCATGCTAATTGAAGTTCAGATTAAGACTCATATAAAATTGAAAGCAATCTAAGCGAGCAGGCTTCACGACCAAGGTCATAACATTTTATACATCAGGGTATAAAGCCATGGACTTCAGGACTTTTCAAAACTACTTAGCAAATTGATGATCGGGAGTTAAGGCGCTTAAGATCTTTCTTGAAAACACGAATGAATGCAATCTAAATGAGATTCAATCCTAGACTAAAAGGCAATGCAACTAGACACTAAAACCCGAATGAAAATAGGAAAATATTTTTGGTTTTTCTGAAACTTTTCTCCTTAAAAAAATATTTGCTTGGTTTTTTTCTTTTGTGAAATATAGAATCATAAGTAAACACATAAGTACTAAGCATGGATATTAACTACAAGAGTGATAAAACAAAATAACAAAGTCGTTAGTTCAAAGGTGGTTTCTCCCCCAAACTTAAACAACACAGTCCCTGTTTTTGTATGAGTCTAGAAGAGAGCCAAAAATAAAAGATAAGAATAAAACAAGTTCAAGATTCAAATAAGGTGACATATAGACAAGATAAACCTACATCCAACGATCAGTGGGATCAAATTCCTCCTCTGAGGAGTACTCGGGAAACTCATTGTCCGAGTCGTATGGCGGTGATGATGCTATGGGGTGTCTAACTCGTGGCACATATGTAGAGGATCTAGCTGGGTCTACCTGCTCTCTCGCACGAAAGGCGAATCGAGTGGAGAATCACTTACGAATCGAGCCAAATATTGTCATTTCCAACAAAGCATCCCGGACGGGGAATCAATCAGTCCCAGCTTGCCACAGCCCGGGACACTCTCTCTCTTTGCGCCAGAACAAACCGTCCCGACCAAGATCCCGGCCTGTCCAGCCCGAGACGAATCTCACTGCCTCGATTATCAAAGAGTCCCGGAGTAACCATCCCAATCCAGAGAGTCTAACTTGCACAACCCGGGACAATTCATCTTGGAAGAAATTCTCATGTCATCTCGGGGTACCCCATCCCGGCCTGCTAGACCGGGACTATCACCTCCCGATTAGCCAGCCCGGGACGATCTAGTGCGGGGTCATTTGCTATAAATGCCCATTCTCCCAACCACCAACAACATATTCTATTTTCTCTCTAGTTTTATTTTACTCTTGTTTTAATCTTATTTTACTCATGTTAATGATTGATCTTAACTATATTATCTATCTAATGCTTGTTTCTATTATGATTACTCTTTAATTAATTTGTGTCGGATTGATGGTTAGTGAGTAGTAAAACCCTAAGTGAATGGATTAGGTAGATTATGGTGGTTTAGTGCTTAGACATAATACTTAGGGTTTGTAATCAACATATCTTCACTAGATTGATATGTTTAAGGCTAGAAGGGAAGGAATTAATCAATTCTAGAGTTTAGGAATTTCCCGCCCGGAAGGTGTTCGATGAAATGCCCAAATGAATCAATTTGAAGCCTAACCAAGGGATTTTGCTAGGATCATATAGTGAATGCATGGACTAGGGTTTAATGCTTGCTAATTCATGCATTTAGTCAAGGGATTGGACTTATCTAAATCAGATAGTTCCTAGATCAAGGATAAGCATTTAGATGTTGTTAAATGAGTAATATTTCTAAGAAGTATACCACCTGAGTCGATAACCTTAGTTCATTCGCTAAGTTTATCTCTGTATTTCTCTTTAATCGGTTTCGTTGACTTTTAGTTGACTTTCTTTTTGTTGCAATTTATTGTTGCAATTTAGTATTTTCAATAGATTTGTTTAGTGACAAAACAATCTCTATTGTCTTCCTAGACTTAACATTCCTCTTCATAGAATTAGTGTGTGATCA